>WIDE01000009.1:0-26619 GCA_015039315.1 Clavulina sp. PMI_390
CCTGCATCGAGCCTGAGGTCTAATCCGTCTATACAGGCTTATCCCATTGCTTCTCCGCTAACAGGTTGGTGGTGCGAGGGATTCGAGAGCGCAGGTGCAGATCACGACTAAATCCGAGTGTCCAATATGATGACGGAGCCCAGTGCACGATTTCCATGGCGACTGAAGTTACAGAGACGTGAAACGCCTTTGAAGATTTTGTAATTTCTTTGAAGTCATGTGTCGCTGTTGTGACGATGACAAGTGGTAGATGTGTTGGAAGACCCAGGACGGGTGAAAAATCCAGTGCTAACAATACTGGAAAGAGGACATCGATTCTCGAATATAGATGTGCGAGCCAGAAGGACCACACTTTTCCACAAAGGAAACGAACGCTGCAACTAAGTCTATCACATGGAATGACTAAAGCATCGCAATCGGTAGGGAGGAATTTGGCGTACCATGTTTGAATGTGCAATATCGTGGGAACTGGCGCCACACCAAAGCGCCCATCACACACACTTGTCGCAGGTTCTGCCTAGGGCACAGCTGGTCTTAAATGCTCGTTGGCATCGTTCATATGAATGGATCCATCGTTTCGGTGTTTTATGGCCCTGGTCACGTTCAAATGGTCATATCACTATTTGCGCTCCCCTCCAGCTAGTCAAAAAAAGCAGCAGCGGTTCACCATTCAAGACTTATGCAATATGAATAAGTGTGGCTTTAGACGTCTGAATATATATTTCGAATGCTGGTAGTATCACCCTATACGCGCGTGACTTCCGCGCGTGATCTATTCCACCTATCAACGATAAGGCCCACGTTGCGTGTACGATGCCCAATGATGATGATTTTACGACCTTACTTCCCTCGTCCAGTATCATAATCCTCGTGGAGAACACTCTATTCCAGGTGAGTCCATGGGATGTCTTGCTCCCTGGCTTTTCTGGCTGATAGATGTGTTGAGATCCCTCGATCGCTGCTCAGTCACCATAGTCCGGAGTTTGGAGAAGCTCTCAACGCTCTCTTGGAGTCTATCGAGCCACCTCTCGCGATCAGACTCGAGGCTTCTGCCGAGGTGTTTTGTGAATTCTATGCGACTCTATTCACGTAAGGATCAGATTGGAATGCTCATCGATGGCCGCAACCTCACTGAGCCTCGCTGTAGACCCCTTCAGTCATGCCTCCGAGATGACTATCCTCTTTCTAAAGACCTCAAACAGCTCCTTGATGTGACGGCATTTCTGCACCGACGCAAGTTCACAAAACTTGAGCAGCAGGTCTTGAAGCATATCGATCGCCTCACACTTAACGGCGCTCTTACCGGCTCTTTATCGGATGTGTGCTCTGCTCTTGACGTGTTTCAAGCAGGCCACACCATTGAACGCCCCGAGATCGTAGAAGCCGCCCTCAGCGTGCTTTTGGGGCAGCTATGGCCGCGCAGACAAGGCTGGGAGCATTTTGGCTATCCGCACAAAGTTCCCCCCGTCTCCGACCCTGCATTTGCATATGACGTGCTCATTGTTGCCGAGCGGCTTAAAAACACTAAGCTTTTGGGGGCGGCATACTACAACATCCTGCTACGGGGCAAGGATGCTTGGGACACTTCGCGTCTCGGCAGTGCACGCTTCGACATACTCTCTCGCGCAATGTTCCGATGCGGGGAGGAGTGGGACTTGATGTCACATCATATCTGGAACCAGCAGCTTGGGAATCGATTCGTGGTTCGTCAGTGTTGCTGGCGGCGTGACTCATATTCTTCTAACTCAGATCGTCGTCCGCACTTGATGGAAGAGATCTCGCGGAGGGATCTATCGTGGTTTGATGTGATTGGCAGGGCTAAATTGGTCATGCAGCATGCTATTTCATATAGTTCGAGGTACTGCAACTGCAATCAAGAGCTCTCAAAAGAGATGGAACTTCTAAACGATGTCGTTTATTCGTTCTTCTTCGAGAACCAAGAATCGGAGAATACCTCTAAGACCTCCCCAACTGCCTCAACTGCAAACTTGCCTGATTGTGTTGGCCAGGCAATAGCACCAATTCATGAACTCCCATCAAATGCCCTCCGGCATGGTTCTATGGAATCACGGAACATTAGCCTTTTATTGCAGATTCAGGATGTGAAATTTTTGGTATGTTGAGTCTCTCTCGCCCAACCTGACCCTAACGTGCTCATGTTGGCAGATTCCTGCATGTCTCGTTGAACAACACGACGGACTATTTCGTGACATGCTTGACCATAGTACGGGAAACCTCAACGTATTAATAACTCTTCAAGATCCTGTCAGGGCATTCCGTGATCTCCGGTCTATTTTGTTCAGGTGCGTTACGCTTGCTGGTTGGGAGGCCTAGTTATCCGACTGATAGGATTATGCCAAATAAAAAGCCCCTTAAACTCCTGCTTTTTCAATTCAGCATTCTTTCAAACCGATCTGAAGCGAGCTCTAGAACTTCTAGAAGTGCTGCATAAATACGGATTTGTGCAATATGAGGATTATGTCTTCAGCCTCGTCCAACCGTTTCTACTGCCCGACAATCCACCCAGCGAACTAGAAAGCCGACTATCGGAGCAATGCACCGTGTTCGATGTCTTCCACACTGGGCAGGTCATTGGTCGCCCTCTCTTGACACAATCCGCTCACAAGGTGATGCTTCATCGTTTATGGACATGCCATCCGTCCCTCTCCCCCTACTATCTCCTTCACTTTGGAAATCAGCTGAAGGATAATGATCTCATTGGGGCTGCCTATTACCAAATAGTACTCCGTGGTGAAGCAGCTTGGCAGATGGCTGAACCCGGTTTATCAGAACCTGAGTGTCGCCGCCTAGCGGACACTCGAGTTCGACTTGCCGAACAATGGCAAGAACTTTTTAACGCAATTGGCAAGGGAGGTACCAAGGCTACTCCCCTCTATCATCCATGCTGCTGGTCAGCCCGTTCTAGCCCATATCACCACCCGCCCACGAATTTCGATTGGCTCCATACCTTGTGCAAGGACCTGGCATTATCTGACACTCCCTACTATGATTTCATTGGAAAGGTGGAAATCGTCATCTCATCAGCGCGCAAGCACTGTAATGCCGAATGTTCAAAGCGCTACACTATCGAACTTAATGATGTTAAGAAACGATTGTATCGCTACCACCAAATTGAGGATGTAATGGATGCGAACTGAAAAGTCTGAATATATGCACTCTCTTGGTGAGCAAGAATCTCGATATCTTTGCTATGTGCGCTATCGATAACAATACTTCATCCGTTTTTTTTTTTCATTCACCATCGCTTCCTCCCATGAATTCTCCATTAGTGTCAAATGGATGTTTGGGATCTCAGCATTTGCAAGTCTCAATAGCTTTCAAGGAACAGGGCGCATGGTTCCAAAAATGTAGATACCAATTCCCCCCCCTTTTCAATGTTGGGCACCTCGTACAATGGACATGCATGGGCATATATCTGACGACGTTTTCGTGGGAACTTCTTGCCAGCAGCTCCGCGGAGAGATGCGTCATTATACAACTGACATTTGTCTGCAATGCGAATCAATCGCCCTGAAAATTGCTTTCTTTGGGTTATTACTTACTCTATTATATATTACTGGTCTTTGACGATGTATTGCCGATCGATCGATTGCCGCGCGACTAATATCTTAACTGGTGTTTCCACATACTGCGCTTGCACAACTCAGTCTGCACTCGGCAAATTCGACTCGTATGATAAGGCCTACAAGCTCTTGAACCATGCAGTGTGAAGACGATTACACAACGAAGCTGTCTCCTCATAGCATCGCGATATGGGTGGAGAATACGCTGTTTCAGGTGTGTCGCTTCTCTCGTTCCCGATTGTGGGGCTATATCCCGTTTCTTATGCTTTTGGACTTGAAAGATGCCCAGAGCGTTGCTTGAACATAACAGCGAGGTCTTCACCCACATGCTTAATCAATACGATGCTCTCGGCAATCCCGAACTCTGTCTCAAGCTAGAAGGGACCGCAGAAACCTTCAAAGAATTCTATGATATACTCTTCACGTACGCGGGCTATTTAAACCTATTGTTTGGCTAGAAAAGGCTTATTCTTCATCGATAGGCCCCTTTCCTCATGTTTGGTCGAAGTCCATGCGCGTACTCGCAATGTTGGAAGTTTACTCCGTCTGCTCATCTTTCTGCACAAATATGGGATGGAGGTGTTCGAGATTCGAATTCTTCAGCTGGTGGAGCCGCTCATATTGAATGGAGCTCTTGCAAAATCCCTATCCTCCAGTGTGTCCCTCGTCAGCGTTTTTGAGCTTTCCCATGAGCTAGCGCATCAAGGGTTTATTGATTCAGTTCTCGAAGTACTTCTTGACCGCCTTTGGTCAAAAGACCCCACGGTCTCTGCTTTTGAAGCCCTCGGTGCTGCTGAGCGCTGCCGCGATAGAGATCTATTAGGAGCAGCTTACTATCGGATATTACTCTACGGGCAAGAAAATTGGAGTAAAGCTCGATCGCTGACGGACCAGCATCGCTCAAATCTCTCGAATGCCATGGTCTCCCTAGGGATGGAGTGGGACAAGCTATTGGTGGGCCTATGCGATTCCGAGGAAACTGCTCTACCGGCTATTTGTCATCGATGCACTAGCGATTGTGGGAGTGTCCAAGAGACTGACGCTATGTACGGCTATAGATGGAATCATGCCGTGTCGCCAACCGAATCTCATTCTCTTGATTATCGACTGTCAGCACTTCAAGAGATAGCAGGAAGTAAGCTTTCATGGTTCGATCTTCTTGGTAGAGCCGCAGTTATTATTCGTCATTTCAGCGAAATGCCGGAATACCATGGAGGTCCTCGCCCAAACTGTCAGCATTCTCGCAATGCTATGAAAGAGATGAAGAATTCGATTCTCGTTCATTTTACTCGACAACCAGGAGCCGATCATGACGATGGCTTCGGTGATACCACTCTGGATCATCGCACCAAACCTCTACTTGATGCCTCATTTGCGCCTCTCGATTCGGATCGTCACCGCTCAATGGAATCTGAAACGAAGATAATTTTACTGAACGTAGATTCCGTTCGTCTTATGGTACGATTGATGAATCTAGTTTAAACATGCTTATCTCTTAGGCTCTTTGGTAGATACCCGCAGCGCTTATGCAAACGCATAGTGGGACCTTCGAAGATATGTTGAGGTTAGGGACTTCACTATCAGAAGATGGTCTTGAACTCGCCATAACGCTGGAAGATCCGCTTACAGCCATCAGAGAGCTACGGACTGTCTTTTTCAGGTACATTTTATATTTCTTCTCGTCGCTATCCATGTTGACAATATTTGGACAATAGCCCCCTTGACTCTTGTCTATTTTGTCCTGATCGCATCACCTGCAACCTGAAAACAGCCCTCGACTTCCTTCAATTCCTCCACAAGTACGAGTTCAGCGTACTAGAGAATTATGTCTACAGCCTGATAGCGCCAATGATCTCAAAGACTTCGCTTCCCAACCATTTGACGAAAGATTTGACCATTTGGGATACTTTTCATCGAGGACAAATCCTCGCTCGTCCTTCACTGGTGCAATCCTGCCAGGAGATCATGCTGGAACGCCTGTGGGCCAAAGACTCCTCTGTTTCCCCCTACTATCTTCTCCAGTTTGGCGAGGAGCTACAGGATAAGACGATCATTGGAGCAGCGTACTATCATGTCGTGCTCCGTGGAGTCACAGCATGGAAGGCTGCCGATCCTCTTACCACGATGGAGCAATGCCAGCGTCTTACTGAGGCGAGAGTGAAGCTAGCAGAGGAATGGCAAATATTGCTCGACTGTATTGGTCAGCCTGCTTCGTCGGAAGCAGCAAGCAGGGCCATAATACATAGATGCTGCTGGGACCGTTCTTATCGCTCTCAGTATACGCAGAATTCCTATTCGCCACCGTCCAGCACCCAACGCCGCGATTATCTTCTGACGCAACTTGCTCTTTCGAAGACTGCACACTTCGATCTGATGGGGAAGCTTCAAGTAGTCATCGCCGCTGCCAAATCAATCCCATGCGAGCCCAACTGCGCGGCTCGCTATGACTCGGAACTCGAAGATTTGAGGGGTGGCCTCCACTCATACTACATTACTACCCCCAATGACTGAGCACATACCTTGCTCGGAGGTCGAGCATTTTTTCCCCCATAATCGTCTCACTGTTCGATGTACCTTACCATTCGTCATTTGGAGCATATGATCAACTGGGCGCATTTTCTGTCCTAGAGTGACTGAATTGGAGCAGGATGAGTGATAGATCGACTTGGAGATGTGCAATATTGCAGATAGCTTGATCAAGGGGAGCATCCGTGGAGGGAGTTTCTTCTGTAAACCTCATTATTATATTTTGGCATGGTTGAGTGTGACGACCCATTAAAGCCGGGCATATCAGAGAATGTGGAGCGAGACTGCGCTGAGAGAGGAGCGGGGCAGGATACGCGAAATATCTGAATAAACTCTTGATGCTTCAACTTCATCACGCAGCAAGCGACGTTGCAGCATCAAACCTCAGCGACTGTGGGTACATTTGTGGTCAATTAGACTAGAAATACAACAGGAGAAGGATAAAAAGAGGTGCAGCAACGATATGACGCTCGCTTGCCAACCTGAGAGTAAAGAATCGTCATGAATAGATCTAGTAGTAATATCTTCGGTTTCTTTCTTGCAAGTCATATTCGCCACAGTGACAATCACTGCATGCACCGCACCTAAAATAGAATGCAGATCAGGAATAGGTCAGACGTAAATGATGGAGGATCTCGTACAATAAGCAATTTGTTATTCCCAGGAGTCCTCCAGCAACACAATTTGGGACGCAGACCACAAGACAGGCGAGACATCCTAGACCAGAATATCAGGTAATTGAAGGGATTAATTATTGTGTAGATAGAAACACACCGAGCAGTCCATGTCCGTGCGTGTGACAGATGCAAGGTCTGTTAATGGTGGAAGATTGTTAGCCGTAGAGTTGTAACAGCTCAGAGAGTGTTGCACACGAACCCAAGCTCGACATCCACCCCCCCAACCAAGCAATCACAGCCCCCTCGAAGCCTCAGGGCTTCCGAATCTTCAACTGACATCTGAGGAACGGCTTTTGGCTGAGTTGTAATTGCATCCACCGCCTTTGGTTGAGCACAGTGGACAGGCAGAGGCGCAGTTGGAAGATCGACAGATTGCGAGGTTTTTGACATAGTGGCAGAAACGATGTGAGATGAAGTCGGGAGCCCCCAGCTTTTAGGGGGAGGAAGGGAAGGGGGGGTGGGGGAATTGCAGTCGGACAGCACAGGTTTGCTGTGGGAAATGTATCGATCCATTCATAACACTGCGTCGCAGCGCGTCACGCTGATCTGAATTCATTGGTTCTCGAGACTGGTGTTTACGCTGCCAAGGATGTGGTAACTGCCAAGCCCTGCTAATTGCTTGTCGGTTCGCTTGTAGTCACTAACAGGGCGCACTCAATTGACAGTAGAACATGTTATGAGACGGTATCGGGAGTGGAGCAAACCTACCAAACCAGAATTCCCTTGTGAGCAGCATGCGATGAGACTTTGGTTGGTCTAGGATGAGGTTTGAGGACAGCATAGCAGACGAGCGGGGGCGGAAGCAAGTGTACGGAGTGTGAGTGAAGAGAGAGGTATGTTGGCGAGTTGCAGGCCGCAAGAGACGCCCAGTTAAGGCTGGGCCAGAATTCTTGGCCGGCCTTGGACGGAGGTGGAGTGAATGTCATGATGGAGGCACAATGACCGATTTCCCGAAACCGAATTTCTGCTACAAAGTGAAGCACGAGTGTCTCTGTAGCATTCTGGCGACTTGTTATCACAGATTCAGAAGTTTCTCTATTGGCCAGGGTGAGGATCAGCGGAGACAAGGGTATTTCAAATGGGACGAAGCGCAACTGCGTCCGAGTCTGTGATGGCGAACAGATACCGTGGGAATCTGATGGCCAAATGATAAACGACAGAACACTCTGCCACACCCATAGGTCTGCGTGAAATGATACCCTCCGTGTACTGCCTCTCACCACGTCCAAAACAACACTCTATGAATCCTGGCAGTCTCGGCGTCTAGGTGCCGATATCCCACAGAAGCTGAATGATTTGGGTGATGTCCCTCAGCTCATTTAGCAGAGCAGTGCCTTGCGCCTCTGAACTGGCGCCAATCGATCAAACGTCACTATATTCACGAACGCCACATGATGAATCGTGATTGCATATCCCTTCTGTATAAAAGAAACGCGAGTCGCCTCTCGATTGGCGCTCGCGACCGATCACAGAGCCTTCCATCCACCCACCACTCCTAGACATTCCTAGCACCCGCCATGTCTTCACAAGATGATTTCACGGTCTCGCTACCTCCATATAGTATCACAATATTAGTGGAAGATACCTCATTTCAAGTGAGTTCATTGAAGACTATGCTCCTCAGGTCCCAGGACTAACCGATGGGTTCAGACTCCTCAATCACTCCTCGCTCATCATAGTCCAGAATTTGGGAAGGCCCTTAGCTCTCTGCTGAGTTCTACTGAGCCGCCATCTGCGATTAAGCTCGAGGCTTCTGCGCAAGCGTTTAGTGAATTCCATAAAACTCTGTTCACGTAAGGATCGGAACGCTCATCCACACGGCCGTGGCCTCACAAATCTCCCCATAGACCCCTCGAGTCATGCCTCCACGATGACTACGCTGCATCCAAAGATCTCAAGACGCTACTCAATCTCACGGCCTTCCTGCACAAGTACCAGTTCACGGAGCTGGAGCAAGCAATATTAAAGCATGTTAATCACCTCGCGCTCCAAGGCGCACTACCTCACTCCCTATCGAACGAGTGCTCCGCTCTTGATGTTCTTCAAGCAGGTCACGCTATACAGCATCCCAAGCTAGTGGAAGCAGCCCATGACGTCCTTCTAGATCAGTTATTGCCTCCAAAGCGAAGTCCGAACAGTTCTAACCCCGCATTCGGGTCTTTCTTGGATGATCAGAACGAACGGGAACTCGTTTCTCCGTATGACGTTCTCCCCATTGCCGAAAAGTTGGGATACAAGAAGCTACTAAGTGCAGCATACTATAATATTCTGCTTCAAGGGCAGGATCTATGGGATGTTTCAAGACTTGGAGATATACGTCTTCACATACTCTATCGTGCAATAGTGAAATGTGGAGATGAATGGGAGATAATCTTCCGCCACCTGTGGAACCCCGAGCTTGGGAACCGATCTGTAGTTCGACAATGCTGCTGGCCAAACGGCCACGATTCTCGCTCACGGAAGGACCCTCGCTTCCACTTGATCCAGGAGATATCACGACTTGAGTTGCCGTGGTTTGATGTACTCGGCAAGGCTCGTGTGGTATTGGAACTGAGCGCCACAAAACATTCACAGCATGATGAGTCATTAAGGCCACTGTCGGATGAGATGAAACTGCTTCAGGATCTAGTATTCTCATTTTTGGTTGACAAGCAAGATCAGGAAAATATCTCAGAAACGTCAAATTTCCACTCCAGCGACTCAATTGAGCAATGGGTAGCGCCTATATGTACACTCCCTGAAAATGTAGTGCGAGACTCTTCTATGAACTCGGAAGCAATGAGTCTCTCTCTACAGGCCGAACATGTGAAATTCTTGGTACGTCGATGAACTGCACCTGCTCTGACCGTGCGCTCACACCTTACAGATTCCCGCATGCCTTCTCAAACACCATGGTAGTCTGTTTCGTGAAATGCTGGATCACAGCACAGGAGATAGTGGCGCTACAATATCTCTTCAAGATCCTCTTGGGGCGCTCCAGGATCTTCGATCTATGTTATTCAGGTGCCGGATTCATCAAACTTGAGTTCTTAATAGTCCACTGACTGTACAAGTAGCCTTTATCTTCTTGCCTCTTCTGTCCCGACCACATCACGAGTAATCTGAAGCGGGGTTTGGAACTCCTAGAAGCGCTCCACAAATATGGTTCCCAACCATACGATGATCATGTTTTCCAGCTTATTGAGCCTATTTTACAACCAGACGAGCTGGAAAAACATCTTTCCAATGATTTTACTGTATTCTACGTCTTCCATATGGGAGATGTGGTTGATCGTCCACTCCTTAAACAAGCTGCTCGTCTGGTGATGCTACAGCGCTTATGGAGTCGCCCCCCGTCTCTCTCAATCGATTATCTCCTCCAATTTGGAGAACAGGTAAATGATGAGGACCTTATAGGAGCCGCATACTACCAAATCGTCCTCCGTGGAGCCCCCGCCTGGCGAGAGGAGGAGCCCGGTGTAACTAAGCACGCTTGTCGCCGTTTGGAAGCGACTCGTACTCACCTCGCTGAAAGGTGGCAGAATCTTTTCAATACTATCGCGAAAACGGGTAGCAAGGCTGCTCCTCTCTATCACCCATGCTGTTGGCTGGATTCGCCCGGTCGCTTGTCAGACCTGACCAGAAAATACAAGCGGATCTATGCCTTGTATAACGCTCTGGCATGCTCTGAGACACCGTACTATGACCTCATTGGCAAAGTGCAGGTGGTCATCTCTACTGCTAATAAGTACTGTCGCAAGTGCTCTGCTGTTTACACTTCCGAACTTGACGAACTCAAGAAAAGCCTATACTCCTACTATAGGACAGATAAGGAGGAGGATGGCTGGCTTTGACACAGCTGTGAACCGTCCCGAAATTTCATGCATGGCTAGTTCGGACAAATTCACTTCGGCAGTAATTTGCCCATATCACTACTGTCCTACCAATGAAAAATTTTCATCTACAAGTTTTGTGACAATTTATAACTGAGTGAAATCAATGAAAAATCCACTCAGCCAAAACCTTGATGAAATTCAGCAAATTGATAGATGGGGTTTTAAAGCTTTCATTGTCTGGAAGATAACAGATCCATCATGACATCACTCCGCAACTTCCCCGGGCCTAACCTTCCATCTTACGAGCACACGAGTGTCAACTAATGAAGCTACGTCCCGTCAAACTAAGACACGCTAATTGACTGGGTAGGCCGAGAGACCTTATCATGTGGAGGGCGCTGTCGCCAAAGATTGTCAAGCCGAGCTTTTAGTCGGCTAGCCACCCAGTAAAAGCTGCTGGTTCTTCAAGAGGGATTTCGTGAAGGGATGCGGGAGCTTCATTGACGCCTTCAGCGATACCATGGAGGGAAGGGAAGGCATCGCTTTGACGTTCAATTTGCAATGCCATCTCCTCAGAAACCTCTGGATCGAAGAAAGCGATGAGTTTCGCTTTCAGTGCTGCCAAATCAGTTGGATATCTGGTCGCACAGCTCTGAACAGCCAACCCGAATCCTTCGCCTACACATGATCGCTCGGTGGCAACTTTGATCACCACTTCAACCTTTCCAACCAGATCATACCACGGAAGACTGGCGCTTGCCAGCGAACGCCATAGAGCATCAAGACGAGTTCGCTCCGTCACATAAGTTCGTCTGCCTGACACATATGAAGAGGTTTCGTTTTTCCAACAACACTTGTGAAAGATGGGGTGTTTGGAGGCGGAAAGCCTCTCCTCCGCAAACGAATCGAAGATATATTGCCATTCGGCTCCACATTTCATCATACCACTAAGAAGATTCTGCCGATGCTGCTCGCTGAGGCGCGAGTCTTGCCACGCACTCTGCCCCATGAGCATAATACGGTAATAGGCGGCCCCCTGAATACGAGTCTCTTTGAATTCTTCCCCGAATCTCAGCATGTCGAACGGGGATATTTTGAGTGTTGCTTCCCAGAGACTATCATGTAGTATTTGACGTGCGGTGGAAGCTAGGGAGGACTGCCCCACGAGATTGGCCATCCGCACGATATCGGCGGGAGAGAGACGCTCACTAAGTGAATCGATGAGCTTTTCTTTTGTCACCAGTGGTTTGATAAGTTCCAGGACAAATTCTTCGTACGCCACAACCTCGTATTTGTGCAGCAACACAATGAGAGGTAACAGCCTGCTCAGGTCTTGCGTTGTTGAATGTTTGGGATTCAAGCACGAATCCAGCGGGCTAAATGAAGTTGTTTAGGTTTCACTTGTAGTGCGGAAGGGAGAAGGAAGGAGCTGACGTGAAGAGCATGGCCCTCAAATCTTGAAATGGCCCGATAGGATCATCAAGCTCCAGCGGTTCGTCGCTCTCCGCGCTGGTCGAGTCGATCATGTGTGAAAAGGTCTGACTATGCAGCTGTAGAAGGGACTTTGGGATCTATACCCTGTTTTCTCAGCACGCTTTACAGGAATCATGTCCCAAGGCGGGGTCAGATAATTACCTGGAAATGACACCCTTGAACTAGGAGTTTGATGCTGCCTGCAGCTAAATTGACCGAGTAATCACGGTCTACGGCAACGGGTCCAGGCTCCGGGTCCAACATCACCAGAGAAAGATACACGGAGCGAGAGGCGGGGTCTGATCCCGATTATTTCAGAGTATAAGCCTCTTATATACGAGTTTTTTTTTTTCTTTAGTTGGTCGCGTGGCGTTTATCACTCTAATAGGGCCTAGAAGCCACATGACTAAGAGTAGGCAGTGCAGGGGCAGGATGCCATGCCGAGCATCAAGGTGAACGATATCCCTAAGCTGTACGATATTCGAAGGGCTTGATGATATCGATCGTGAAGTGATGACGGATCGGAAGCTGGACCGTGACGTTTGGAGCTACTAGCGAATGAAAGAATCAGCGTTATGACCGTGGGAAACACCCAACAACAGCTTTCTCAACACACTGGCTTCGACTGGCATTAAATCACACTGACATGGAATAGAGTTCCGTGACCTTTTTTCGCCCCTAATTCTTAATTGGTCATTCTACTCAATGAATGAACCTACGTGAACGTGTTGATCTCGTTGTTTCCTGTCCAAACGCTCACATGTTGAGTGCATAGTTGGTTGCGAGCCTCGCTGCTTCCTCCCGTCCATTGACTCACATGATTATGACTAACTAGGACACTTTGGCTATCACAGGGCCGGTTATAATTGGGTTACTGATTACCGCGCGGCTACGAACCGTCTTCATCAGCACATTATAGGGAGAGATGGTGTCGTATCAAGAGCCTCTCGGTGGTCAGAAGCGCCCCCAGCTCTGAAACACCACCATGTCTAGCTCTAATGAGCTAACAGCTCAAGACTCCCCCCATAGTATCAGGATATGGGTTGAGGACACCATCTTCCAAGTGCGCCCAACCATTCCACTGTTGCTTTCTATCTATATCTGACGTCTCTATCTGGATGACAGATCCCTAGATCAATGCTGGAGCAGAATAGCGAAGCCTTCACGAGCATGTTGGACTATTTTGACACCCTCAATGGTCCCGGGGTCTCGCTCAAGCTCGAGGGCACGTCCAAGACTTTTCAGGAAATCTACCAAATTCTCTTCACGTACGCGGATTGATGAGGTTTATGGATATCAAATTGACCTAAGATGCCATCTTAGACCTCTCGAATCATGTCTGGCGGCGGATCATGCCCAAAAGCTTGATCTCCTAAGTCTTCTCTATGTGGTCATTTTCCTTCACAGATATGGGATGAAGCGATTTGAGAATCGAGTCCTTACTTTTATCGAACCACTGGTATTCGATGGGGCCCTCCAAGCATCAATTACTGATGACTTCTCCGCTCTCGATGTCTTTCATGCGGCACATGAGCTCCAGCACTCTGGATTTATTGACGCCACTCTCCAGGTTCTCCTTGCCGGGCTGTGGGCTAAGGACCCAAAGGTTTCTGCTTACGGTACTCTGCATGCTGCCGAGCATTATAAAGACCGGAAGCTATTAGGAGCCTCATACTATCGAATCCTTCTTGATGGGCCGGATGTTTGGGATGAAGCCCCTACCCTGACAGACAAACACCGCCTCAACCTCGCTCGTGCTGTGACTTCCTGTGGAATGGAGTGGGACCGAGTATCTTTACACCTCTGGAAGCCTGAGCTGGGGAATTACTCTATTGTCCACAACAGCCACTGGCAGGTTACAAAAAAGTCGAAAATCAAGAAAGGAAAAACCATTTTCCTCGGATACTCTACCGAGCACCTTGTTTCAATATTCCAAAGGATTGCAAGTTGTGACCTGCCGTGGTATGATCTGGTTGGCCGGGCAACGATTGTTGTCAACGCTTATCAAAGCTCGTACTTGGCTGCTAGTACTCTGAAAGAAGCCCAATCCTCTTTAGAGGATATCAAAGATAACATATATATCCACTTCGAGGATGATTCTAATGATATGGGCGCCCCCCACGACCACTCGCTTGGAACAGCTTCCGCAGATGAGACCGAGCTCCCTCCTCATACCATCATAGCGCCTCCCAAGCTGATACTTCACTCCTCAATGGAATTAGAACCAGGCGATCTCCTGTTGAGAGTAGACACTGTGGATTTTGCTGTACGTTTGTGCATACGCATCCGTCGCCACTATCCCATCCCGACTGACTGTACCCACTAGATTCCGGCAGCCCTTGCTCAGCTGCATAGTGAAAAACTCAGAGACATGCTATCCATTAGTACCCCGACGGTCACCCCCTTGGTCGCTGAGCCAATCATAATTTATGACTCGGCTGAAACTGTTGAGGAACTACGCATCACTCTGATGAGGTATGTTTAGCTTCGTTGCATCTCCGATGCGGGTAGTTCGCATCTATGACTGACATGCTACGCAGTCCTTTGGACTCGTTCCTTTTCCAACCTGAAAAGATTACCGAAAACCTGCGACGCTCGTTGGAATTCCTCGAGCTCCTTCATAAATATGAATTTGACCAGCTTGAGCAATATGTCTGGGAACTGGTCGAGCCTATGACTTCCAAAGAGGCCCTCCCCATACACCTTACAGCCGACCTAACCATCTGGGATGCGTTCCGCCGAGGGCAAATACTTGATCGCCCAGGGCTCATGCATTCAGCTCGAGCCATCATACTTGAACGACTTTGGGCGAAGGACCCCTCTATCTCCCCACATTATCTCCTTCGTTTTGGCGAGGACTTACGAGACAAGACTATCATTGGCGCTGCGTATTATCACGTTGTTTTAGGGGGAAGTCTAGCGTGGATGAAGGCTGACTCCCTCGTTACGGCCCAAGATTGTCAACAGCTAAGCGAGACGAGAACGAAGCTCGCCGAGGCCTGGCAGATTATGTTCGATAGCGTTGGGCAAACTCAAGCCTCGTTAAGGCAGCCCCCGAACGTGATAATCCATCCATGTTGCTGGGACCCATCATGGTGGATTAGCCACAATTCTCCAGCGAATCGCATGCATGATCTAGTAACACGCCTTGGCCGGTCAAAGACGCCATATTTTGATTTAATGGGGAAAGTTTTGGCCATTATTCAGTCAGCTCAGGCTTACCCCTGCGGCACGAACTGCTCACCACGCTTCGGTACGGAGCTAGATGCGTTGCGAAATTCACTATACTCGTATTATCCATATGCTACAAATGAATGAGGTATCAAGGTTTTGCCAGTTAGCCGCTTGACTTCATCTCAGATACGTCAACACCAGGATCCGAGAAGCCCGCCGTAGTCTCATATGTTACAGATTTTGTTGAATATATCTGCCTTGTATGAATAATTTTATTGCACCGCTCGGCTAAGAAAATCACGGTAGCCGAAGCACAAAAGGTTCCAGCTTCCTCATGGTAGTATTGCATGCATCTCATTCTCGTGTTGGACCGCTGCCCACTCTGACGATTCCATTTGTGACTGGATCATATCTGTGGAAGACCCAGGAGGTATCTCTTCTACATGATGTCTGCCTGAATCCTCAACACGCTCGACGCTCAACAGCACAAACTGTTCGTCAACTGTGGGATCAAAGAAGACAAATATGTTGTCTTTGATTCTTTGAAGTTCTGCAAAACCGGTCACATCAGGTGGATGAGACGGGCATTCGGGATCGTTTGAGGTTTGAGTCTCGAGTAAGATCTGAACTTTTGCAATATAATCGCACCACAAAATCCGAGCTAGAGCCAGCTTTGTGTAGAGCTTGATCGATGGGGACTGGTACGAAACAACTGAGATCTTGGCTTTCCTCTTGATCAACTTCTGCTCAGCAGTCTGGGGTTCGGGCCTTTGTTTCCAGCAGCATTGGCTTAAAAAGGTAGGGATAGGGTACGCCTGTTCAGCAGCTGAGGAGGAACTGGCAGGATCAGAAGTCGTGTGGGGCCGTATTGAAGCAGCGCTGATGGCAAGAGCAGTGGTGGCAACGTCCCACGCAGCTGCAAATCTGCGCATACCTAGCTCAATATTATGCCGATGATCGTGGGTAAGATCTTGGATATCCCAATTGGTCGGATTCTGGAGCATGATTTGATAATAGGCTGCGCCCCAGAGCTTTTTGTCATCATGCTCGAATGCCAGGGCAAGCATTTGATAAGGAGAAACTGAGGAGTCTTGCCGCCATAGCCGGTCGGTCAGAGCGTCCCGTATCCCACTCAAAATAGCGGGTTGCTCGTTGACTGCAGATATACGGTAAATGGTTTCGCCTTGACACGCTTCGGGATCCGAGCTTGAGAGATAGGCATCCAGGGCCGCAGGTGTGGCCAAGGGAGCAACAAGAGTAATAACGTGATCTTTAAATGTATCCATATGGTAATTGTGGAGGAGAACGAGGAGGTTGAACAGTCTCCCAAAGTCTTGTGCGATAGGGTTTCCAGGAAACAGACAGGAATCAGGCGTCCTAGTTATGGGTTTCGTTAGAAAAGCATTTCCGTACAATAAAGAGAGCTCTCACACGAAGACCATTGATCGGAAATCCTGGAATGCCTCAAGTGGATCACCAAGTCTAACTATGTCGTGTTCATGACTCGATGCCAGTCCAACACTTTGTAGACTTGATGAATGACAATGATGTTCCAAGAGAGCCACAGGGATCTTCAAAATTGAGGCATCATCAACTTCTTCTCAGAGATATGAGCGGACTAGTCAGAAAAAAAAAACATACGCGAAACCTCACGCCATGAACGATGAAAGTAGTGCTCTCAGGAGCTAATTGCATGGTAAAGTCCGACTCTGCATCCATTACGATGGTGGAACGGGACACAATCGATGCTTAGCCGCCTAGTCATCAGCAGCTTGAGCCTGCCTCCCCTCTTCCTCAAGGTATCCTCGTTGCGAAGATCATGATTGCTATTTCTGGCGAGCAGTTGTCCGCGAGCCATTGAATGGTAGATAGATCAAGATAAGCGCGCGGCTGGTTCTCAAGAAGAACAGTGATTAACAATAGGGATGCGCTACAGCTTGCCTAAGAAGGAACTGACCAGAATTGTGAGGGGAACTATGAAGATTGATCAATACTCATTGTAGCACTGCCCGTTGAACATAAAATATGGATACAATCAGAGGCGCCGAAGTCAGGTCACGCTGACGTTTCCAGACCGGCATCAACGATGGGTGGTTCAGCAAACCTTTCGTTTGCTTCGAACAAATCGTACAGCGACTGTTTCATCTCTTCAAGCTCAGGACGGTATCGCTGCCGACAATCTTCATCGCATGCCAACTCTTCCGCCCGTGTAATGAAAATCTCCAGCATGCCGATCCAATCAAAGGATGGACGTTTCGCTTTGGCCAGGTCATAGAATACGAGGCCATAGCGGTCCATAGAAAACGAGACAGCGTCATGGCCCCAGCAACAATCGTGAATAATAGGGTACTGTCCAGGGGTACAGATGGCCGCGAACAGCTCGTGCCAGAGATCAATGCATCGGAGTCTTCCGATAACGAGCTTGTCAAGTTGAGTGGTGCTCAGGGTAGCTGCGCGCCATGCTTCCTCGCCGAGCAGGAGGATCTGGTAATACGCCGCGCCAGTGATCGGTTTATCATTGTACTCCTCTCCGAAGAACAATGCTTCATAGGCGGAGAATGCAGGATCATGGTCCCAGAGGCGGTCTATTATAACGCTTCGCGCGAAGTCCACAAATGGGATTTGACCCACTCGGTGAGCCACCCGGAAGACATCGTAGGCAGAGGGAGTGTTGGGAGGAGGAGATTTAAGCTTCAACACTTCCAAAAGAGGCTCGATGAGCGACAGAATGTGTTTCTCAAAATCGCTAATCTCATATTTATGAAGTAACACGAGGATTTCGAGCATACGCCGCAGGTCCTTGGTTGTAGGATATGAGGGCATGAGGCATGATTGTAGAGGTCTGATCGACGATAATCAATTCATGATCGAAATAAGGGGAAGGATGAGACCGAGTAGGAAACATACGTGAAAAGCATAGCTCGAAAATCTTCGAAAGCCTGTAGTGAGTCATCCAAGGTAATCGGATCAGTTTCCTCAGTCGAGGTCGTTGAAGCAAACATGTGCCCGAAAACGCTGCTATGTTGCTGTAAGATTGCCTTAGGTACCTGTAGGCAGCATAATTGGCATGAGCATACGGCGATGTTGGTCTCTCAGACGCACACGAAAAAGTTTCCCCTCGACCAATAGCACTGCACTACCTGAAGCCCAACCCATTGTAAAATCATCCACGTAAGACATCTTGGGGGAAGGAGGTTGGGTAGGTCTTGCCAGCTGATTGAGGAAAGTTGGGTCACCCGTCACGCGTCTAGACAACACCATTATGTGGAAAGAAACCACGATGCATTGGATATGCTCACGTCTTATGATCGTGACGGGGGTGTTTGGGCTGTGAGCTAGATACTGTCGGTGGCTAGACAAATCAGGTCGCTTTTTGGTGACATCATAGCCCTGAATTCATGCAAATGTTCGGTCAGAGGACTTTGTCTGGACATAGAGCAATGTTTCTGGGTTGGCCACGATTCAGAACGTCAACAATAGAAAACAACTCCCAGATTTGAGCCTGCAGCTACCGTTCCACCGTCGATCCCCAACATGGCTGACTCAGACTCACTATTCTACTTGAAGAACCAGTTCTACCTTGGTATGTGCTATAAGCCCTCGTTCTAGCCAACTATCTCGACCAATCACCGTTGACATTCCAATTCTCTAGGCAACTATCGAGCTGTTGCTCAGAATCCTGTCCCTCCAAAATCGTCCATAGAATATCTCCCAACCCTTTTATACACCGCTCGCTCTCTCATTGCGCTGAATGAAAGCGCTCGGGTCTTGAGCTTCGTGGAAGCCGATGTCGAACCAGCGGTCCGCGCCGTTCGCGCTCTTGCAAGCTACCTCGAGACCAAAAAGTCTGGGGGAAGTGTGGACGCTATTCTTGATGAACTGAGGGACCTGACGATTGAAGCTGAAGCCGCTGCTGAAGAGGCTACCTCCTCATACCAAGAGGGTGCCGACGTGGGCGTTGTGCGTGTTGCCGCCGGGACTGCATTCATCGAAGAAGGGGAAATTGAGGAAGCTCTTACTACTCTTGGCGCAGGTACTGGTGTGAAGGATCTCGAATGGTGAGTCAAAGGCCACATATCATCTATGGGACAATATCAATTGACCAACTGTCTTCCTTGCACGACCCATCACAGTGTCTATCTCATCGTTCAGATCTACCTCTCAATAAACCGCACCGAGCTTGCAAAGAAAGAAATCGCAGCAGCGAAAACCAACATACCCGCTGCATCTGACTCCGTTCTCTTTGCGCTGGCCGAAGCAGCACTTGGTCTCGCAGCAGGTGGTGGGGCGCTCGTCTCCGCATACCATATCTACGACGAACAAGTGTCTGCTCCTGGATCCAGCCAAAATGCCAACATTATCGCCAGCAAGGGTGTTGCAGAGCTGTTGCGCGGCCATCTCACAGAAGCGTCCGCAAGCTTCGACGAGGCGCTGGGTTTGAACGAGACCTGTGGGGACGCACTGGTTGGGCGCGCTGTGATCAAGCAGCTGTCAGGTAAACAGGAAGACGCCGACGCGGCCTATGCGTGAGTGATGGTGGCGAATTTTTTGGGTCACTCCGCTGACATTCGCTCTGTAGTGCGTTGCAATCTGCCCTGCCTACACACCCATACCTTCAGGAGATTGCGGCCAAATCGGCGTTATTCGACCAACTGAAGGTTAACTATGCTGCTTCGAAGGCATGAGCATCACTTTGTATCATCCATGTACTTGATACCTCAAAACCTTCCCCCAAGGGGATACTGAGACCAGGTGGTGGTGAACAGTATAGGATTACACGTGAAAACATGGAAATGAACTACACGATTACAAAGTTGAGGAAGCGCCATATAAATCCACTGAGAGAGAGGGAGCGTTCCACTATGTATAGAAGCTAACGCGGTGCCTCGGTCTGTTGCCTAGAAATCGATGAGATTACCAGCGGGAGGCTGGTTCCTCGCGAAGCGACGCTGAACAAAAGCGGTGGCGTTCCCAATGGCCGCGCGAATAGCATGAGATGAAGCACTACCACCTGCAATGACAGGGGCTGAAGCTCGCTGAACGGCCAAGAGTGCGCCACTGATGATTGCAGGCTGGTGCTCGTTCCCGTTCACTTCACCCTGCAGACCACCAGGATGGCCAAGCTCGATGCCTAGCTTAGGAAAAAGCAAAGCCCCTATGAACGGTACCCAAATTAGCAGGACACTGACCATATCGCCCATCCGCGCGTAGAACGTGGCGTGATGTGGCTGAACTTTTTCTTCAGGGTCGTATGGGATGCTGATGGTGTGCATGAATGTCTGCACTCCTCGCTGAGCACCACTCTCCCCTCGGCCCACGACCCCACTAATCCCACCTCGATCGCACCAGAGGCCGATAGAGCCAACCTCGTCAGCTCGCAGGGCGACTTGCTCATGCATCATCTCGCCAATGCGGACATCCCAGGTCTTGCCAGGTGCGAGCACAACGTCCGCACGGCGGGGAGGTGACTTTTCATTTGGGTCGTCAGGCTCTGCAAGGAGGAGAGTGGATGGGTGTGCAAAATCGAGACAAATCGCAGCCGTGATAACGACAGGACGAGTTCTCCAATTCTTCCCAGTTTTCTTGTACGGAATGTGAAGGGTGTGGAAAGGTGGTGGTTTTGTTGAGTGGATCATGGAGAACGACTCTGTAACTGATGGGAACGACCTGTAAGTGTTTGACGACCCAACTCCTGAGTGTCGCAATCACTCACTGGGAACCAGATTCTGCTTGAGGTACTCGAACTCCACGCCCTCCGCGCTAATAACCATGATACCATTCCTCCGGATTCCTTCTCGTTCATCAGACTTGCGAGGAGCAAAATCTTCAAAGCCTAGGGCAATCACGTATCCGGAGTTTACCTTGATACTGTTCTGCAATGTCTGGATGTCGGCGGCCCGTTCCTGGGCAGTGTCCCAGCGAACTGCACCTTCAGGCCACAAATGAATTTTTGCTTGTCCGTTGATACTTGCTGATTCGGCTCGGTAGGCTTCGAAAACGCCGCGCTTGGATGTGGAAGGATCAAACTCGGGCATGATGCACGCTAGAGACAGGATTGTATCATCGTTGTGCGGTGATGGTAGCGGGTACACGTTGAAGGAGAATGGAGCGACAGAAGGGGGAGTGATCAATGCCAAAAGACAGATAGCAGTGAATAAGAGTGGGGTATATGGGATAGAGCCCCATCCCTGCGATTGAATCAACACAGCTGGCTTGGTATGATGCTCGCTATGTTGCTCTCCAGCATTAACGCCAGTGGTAGCAGGGGCTCCATTAGGCCATTCAAGCAGCGAGGATCGCTCATCTGCATAAGGTGCTGGGACAAATTCCGTAGTAGGAAGCCTTCTGAACAGCAGCGCAGGTATCAATCCTGCGAGTTCGAGAAATTGGACAACCAGCATGACCGAAATGCCAACAGCCCAGTCAAGAGCGGAAGCCCCGAAGATAGGGAGGAGCCAACGCAGGCCATCAATGCCATAAACTGGAGTCCAGGATGCCAGGCGTCCTATGCTCGAGGCATGGGCGATGAGCGTCTGAGAAGTTGCCCACAGTGATGGGAATAGCAATATGCTCATCATGGGGGATTCGACTCGAGCCGCCATTGCAGCCCATAGGGAGATCGGCGCGATGAAGCACAGGATCGACGTTAATGAACCCATGTAGAGGGTCATAAGAGACAACGTCGGGGTGGACAGGGCTGAGACGCTAGACCCGACTCGAGCAAGTGATGCACCCAACGCGGACATGCATACAAACATTGCCACAGATGAGGTTCGGCCATTCGGCTGGATCTTTACGTGCGATATGAAGGCGACCAAAGATGCTAAGTAGAGAGTGAGTGGTACGAATGAAATCGATGTTGGAAGAGCGTAGAACGCCAAAACCGCTGAGGTTGCTGAAACCCCAGTCACAGCGTTCATCCTTATGCAAGTAGATCCTTAAGGAAGGGATGCTTCCTGACACAGTCCAGATGCCCCGACTGTATCGATATTGGGGGCGTGGTGATAGTCAAATAGCGATGGCCACGAAAGAACCGCGCGCCAAACGCGAGACGAGTTGCCATTGGTCACAGGTCACGCGAACCTTCCGAGTCGCCAAACAACAAACAAAGCGAACTAGACCCCATCGGTCTCGTCGTGATGCCAGGCAAGGCTCCTGTCACTAATAATGATGTCGCCGCTTTGAAGGCCCAAGGCGACGCAGCCTACCGAGCGTGTAAACTCGTTGAAGCTCGCGAGTCGTACACCCAAGCATTGGAGTTGCAAGAAATTCCGACGATTCGATCGAATCTTGCTGCGACACAGTTCGAGATGGGCGACTATGAGTCCTCGATCAAGAACTCCGAAAAGCTAGTCTCCCAACTAGAAGACAGTGACCACGACAAGACTCTACTCCTTCTACGCATGAAGAATGACACTCGACGGTGTCGCGCTCTCCTCCTCCTCAAGCGATGGGATAGCGCAATAATGACACTCGAGCCCCTCCTCAAGCTGGCATCGGAAATCTCTGACCTAGAGACTTCCAGAAGCACCCTTGAAGAACTCCTTAAACAGGCGATGCGCTCTCGTCAGCTTGACAGCTTGTCGGCTGGTGAAGCTCAGGAATACATCCAGAAGCTGCCTCGATACCGTCCCTCAAAACACCCCGAGCTTGAATATTATTCTGTAAGCTACTATCAGAGCCACCCTAACTGGCGCGGAAACCTTGATTCCTCTCTCTAGATAGGCAATGATTCTCCTGCCTCGCTGCTGGGGTCTCCTCGGTCGGACCCAGAGTCTATTGATACGTCTGACTACGAGCGGCTTCGAATAAAGATTCCACAGGGATCTGTAAGCGGCGCCGCACCCTGGTCGTTTGATGCTTTGATGATTGGATCCGGTGACGCACGACACCTATATTCCTCTCTTTTCGACATCGCCGAACAGCTGCAGGCCGAGCCAGAATCAAGGCAGCCTCCTGGACCCTCAGTGAACAGGCCTGAGAACATTAAGTTTCATTTCACACTGGTACGTGAGCCTCTGCTAAACGCATTGTCCAATGCCACTTACTCTGGGTTAGGCCGATATCCATCCTGCTGCAATATGTCGCAACTTGGTAATGCTACTAGCGTTAGATGAAACAATGGTTTTCCTTCGCTCCGGCACAGACCAGCGCGCCGGGAGAGAAAGATTAGAGGACATGTGGACGCTGATGCATTTTACCTTGTGAGTGGTCACCTCTTTCTCAAACCTAATCTGTTGTACTGAACTTGGGGTAGCTGGGGAGTAGTGATGCCTCGCTATGTCCACTCACTTTTGATGGGTCTTATTCGCCGACTCAGAGAAGGCGCATGTCCGTCATGGGTTCGATGCACTCCAGAAACAAGGGCCAAGCTGAACCCCTGTTTGGATTATTGGCTAAATAATTGCCTCAAGCGATACTCAGTTCATGATATGATCTACAGATCTCGGTATGTTACGTTTACCCTGCTACACAGGTCAGGTTCTAGATCTATGCTCCCTCCGTAGGCCTGTCAAGGACGGCGTTCTTGCTTACTCAAGGACGTTGAACAATTCGCCTTCTGCACCAAGTGCCGTTGATTCAACTTTCAATTCACAGCCTAGAAGCTGATCTATGATGATAGGTTACGAGGAAATGATATCAGCAAATGACAGGGCATACTATGAAGCGTATCCTGGCACTTTCAGAGAACGAGAGATTTTTTTCACTCTCAAAATTTTGTGGCCACCTTCTCGACTCCTGGATCGAGAGTCGTCTAGGCTTCATGATTTCTTTTCCCGGGAAATCTCTAAATCAGAGATGGACGACCGTTCAGAGATTCCTTCTCAAGAGGATCTACGGACAATTCAAGAAGAAATTATGGTTCGATACCTCTTTCTCGCCCCGCATAAGATAATTGATGTTGCTCCACTAGGCAACTTGGCTTCCTAATGTTACATTCATCGCACAAGGCTGGCCACCTGGACAGAGTCATATGGATGTATTCAAGATGATGACAGATTTCTTCGACCCACCATACATGGACCAGTATAGAGCCGGTGCTGCATCATCTTTCCATGACCACTCAGCGAGCTTCTGGCTCGGAGTTCTCGCATCCTTTGAAACCATCCATCGCGCCGATTGCGACTTTGTAGTTGAACTCTTCGTGGATGACGGTTTTCAAGGTCGCGGACAAAATTCGTGCAGCAGCAATCACCAAATCTCGCGATGGGCCTGCCCTGTTTGACCGCATTCACCTGAACAACGTCCCTGACTACACGTCGGTCTCTGTTTCTTCTTATGGTTCTATGTGCTACCCGTAAGCTAACACAATCTCAAGGGGAGGGCCACTCACGGCGTTTGTTGATTTAGCTGAAATGCTGAAACCTCACAACAAAGCTTTCATAACATTCTGCTGCCTCCTGAATACCAGTTACTTCTCATACAAAGGTGACGGTCCGAATGCCGAAGGTATTGAACTGGATAGATACTTATACACGTATGTGCTCACTATATCTCTAAACTAACGGAGCGAAAGTGAGACATATTCCTCCTTGTATAGTCACGCTGGGATACTTCACCGGGAACTCGAGCTAGTGTTCGGTTTCAAACGAGAGCTTTCTCTTGACTACATGGGGCGCTACATGGCTTTCTCAAGAAAACTTCATGCTGATAACTCCGCTCGAGTTACCAAAGGTCGGCTCTCGCGAATCATCTATGACGTCTTCTTCAAGACTGTCATGCCAATCAAGTGGGAAAAAATGGACAATGTAATCGTTACTCTCTTCTTCGGTGCTTATCTTGGTGGCTGAAGTGGAATATAGTTGACCATTCGACAGCCGCTCAACATCCAAAACTGGTTCAAGTTCCTTTTCTTCCTAGCAAAGCAAGGCTAGTAAGTTCATCTCCATTAAGGCACTGGTCATTGAAGCTCTTGACTTATATCATTCTCGTAGCCCGTTACATTGGTTATCTGAGGTCGTGGATGGAATGCTAGGGGGAAGTATATCAACGGCTGCTCGACCTCCGACATCATTACCCCACCTCATCCCATCGAATCTTGAGACTGAAACAGCCGAAGGAATTAAAGCCCTGTCCCTTACACCGTTTGTGCATGAATTACGCACCTTCGCCGCACTATGGGCCCCCATCTTCCCATTCTCTATCTTATCACCACATCTCCCTCCAGCCACCGAGCTACGCACGTGTCAGCTGAAAATTAAGGGAGTTCACGAGACATACTTCCTCCCTACCGCTGCCACATACTGCCTCAAATTCTTTCGCGACATCGTAACAGGATTCCTCACTGATCAAATTGATCTGCTCAGCCAGAGGGACACAAGCGGAGCTGTGTTCATTTCCACGATACACATGCAACATGACTCCAATGTGAGCCAAACCTATGCAAGGAAATCGTCTCTCGCGGGTATCTGCTAACAAAGGCATCCACAGACTATCACCTTCCTGCTGACTAGAGCCGCACTGATCCAGCTTCAGCAGGAGGGATGGCATGTTGGATTATGGTCATGCATTGAGGGTCACTTTGTCGCCACTTCAATAGCTTCCACAGCCATAAAAGAACTAGGAGATGTTGGACAGTGGGAATTTGCTACCACCAAGTCTGAGTGATCGGGATAGCTATTGACTGATTGTCAATCCTGGGACTTTCATGGGATCTCTAGTTGGGGACATAACTGCGCAATGTACGTTTCGTCAGCCAGTAAACCCCATGTACGAGTGGTGTGGTATTCTGACAACCTAATCTCAAAGCTAAAGGAAATTCAACATAATGATAGAAAATAGCATTAATGCTAAAATACATACGAGCATCGCCACAGAGGAGGTTCGGCCATTCGGCTAGGTGTTCAAGTGCGCTGTGGAAGCAACTAAGGATCGATCGATGCTAAGAGTGGTACGAATGCAATTGATGTTGGAAGAGCGTAGAATGCTAGAACTCTGGAGCTCGCCGAGACTCCTGTCACCGCGTTCATCCTAATGCGAGTGGGTCGTGACGTTGTATACGCTTCCCTATAGAGACTAGATGCTCAGATCGTGTCGATATCAGGGACGTTGTGGTAGTAAAATAATGATAGCCACGAAAGAACCGCGCGCCAAACGCGAGAGGATTCGCCATTGGTCACGGGTCACGCGAACCTTCAGCCCAAACAACAAACAAAACAAACTGGACCCACCTGGTTTGTTGCAATGCCAGGCAAGGCTCCTGTCGGTAATGATGATGTAATCGCTCTGAAAGCCCAAGGTGATGCTGCCTACCGAGCGCGTAAACTTGCTGAAGCTCGCCAGCTGTACACACAAGCTCTGGAGTTGCAAGAAATCCCGACCATTCGATCGAATCTTGCAGCAACACAGTTCGAGATAGGGGACTATGAG
>WIDE01000009.1:26629-211294 GCA_015039315.1 Clavulina sp. PMI_390
AACAAAACAAACTGGACCCACCTGGTTTGTTGCAATGCCAGGCAAGGCTCCTGTCGGTAATGATGATGTAATCGCTCTGAAAGCCCAAGGTGATGCTGCCTACCGAGCGCGTAAACTTGCTGAAGCTCGCCAGCTGTACACACAAGCTCTGGAGTTACAAGAAATCCCGACCATTCGATCGAATCTTGCAGCAACACAGTTCGAGATAGGGGACTATGAGTCCTCAATCAAAAACTCTGAAAAAGTAGTGAACGATCTCGGCGGGAACGACCATGATACAAATTTGCCTCTCCAACTGAAGAATGATCTTCGGAGGTGTCGTGCCCTCATTTTACTCAAGCGATGGGATACAGCGGTCAAAATACTCCAGCCTCTCTCAAAGTTGGTCTCGACTACCCATGAACTAAACGCGTCCACGTCTCAAGGCACTGTGCAAGATCTCCTACATCAAGCCACGCTCTCCATCCAGGCAGACAGCTTTTCAACAAGCGAAGCCCAAGAGCACGTCCACAAGTTACCTCGGTATCGCCCTCCGAAGCGTCCTGAGCTCGAATATTATACGGTAAGCCTGAAACATCGAAACTGTTGATGGAAACCTCCCCTGATCAATCCTCCCTCCAGATTGGGCATGATTCTCCCACCTCGTTACTGGGGTCTCCTCGGGCTTATCTGAAAGATACGTCCGATAACGAGCGGCTTCGAATGAAGATACCACGGAGCTCCATCATCGGGACAGAACAGTGGTCTTTCGATGCCTTGTTAATCGGATCAGGCGATGCAAGACATCTATACTCCTCTTTGTTTGACATTGCTGACCAGCTAAGGGCTGGGCTAGGGCCAGATACTGGCACGAAAACCTCAGTAAACAAGAAAGGAAATATCAGTATCCATTTTACGCTGGTGAGAATTTCTTTGGGGTAACTTGGCAGATATCATGTCCATAACCTTACCTTGGATAGGCCGAAATCCACCCGGCTACGATATGCCGCAACTTGATCATGTTATTAGCATTGGATGAAGCTGCATCCACTTCCAGCTCCAACACAACCCGCCAAGTCCGTGCCAAAAAAGTCGAGGATATGTGCACGTTGATGCATTTTTGTTTGTGAGCATTCTCATTATCTTACGGGCTTGTCCTAGTTGTTGAAAGCATGATAGCTGGGGCGTTGCGATGCCTCGGTACACCCATTCACTATTAATGGACCTCATACGTCGCGTTAGACATGATGATCTCCCTTCATGGATCCGTTGTACCGCAGAAACCAGGGCCAAACTGAACCCCTACCTGGATTACTGGCTGAACGACTGTCTAAAGCAGCACACCGTGCGCGATATGGTATCAAAGTCTCTGTATGTTATGTCGTGCTTGAAAATCAATTTTTTGACTCACTTACCAGATTCATGATGAAGAAATCCCACGAGCGGTTTTTTGGCCCATGCAAGGGACATGGTGAATTCGAGCACAGCTTCGAGTGCGCGCTTTTCATTGTTTGACGGGTTGCGCCTATATAACTGATCCCTCCGAGGTAGGTTATGAGGATGCAATGGCAGCGAACGATAGAGCGTACTACAAGGCTTATCCTGGTACCCTCAGAGAACGAGAAGCATTCTCTAATCTGAAAGTACTTTGGCCTCCTCTTCGAATGCTGGATCAAGAATCCCCAACTCTTAGAAACTTTTTCTCCGGCGAAATCTCCAAATCTCGGGCGAATGACCGATCAGAGAAGCCTTCCCCACAAAAGCTAGCGACTATCCAGAGATAGATAGAGGTTCGATGCTGCCACTCTCCAATAGACCTGATCTCGCTCACCCTAGATACTAGGCAACTTGGCTGCCCAATGTTACGTTCTTGACCCAAGGATGGCCACACGGAACTTTCGGGACGGATGTGTTCAAAGCACTAACGGATTTCTTTGATCCACCGTACATGCAGCGTTACGGCGCTACGGCTTTGTCATCTTTCCACGACCACTCAACGAGCCTCTGGCTTGGACTTCTCGAATCTCTCGATACCATCCGTCGGGCTAAATGCAAGCTCACGATTGAACTTTTTGCAGATGACGGGTTCAAAGTCTCAGACGATATCCGCACGGCAGCAGCGGCAAACTCTAGGGATGGTCCTGCACTCTTTGACCGTATCCACCTAAGCAACGTCCCCGACTACACGTCAGTATATATTTTCCCCTGCCACCGTGCAATCTATCCAAAACTGATTAATTTACTAATGCAGGGGAGGCCCGCTCACAGCATTTATGGATCTATCTGGGATTCTTAAATCCCACCGAACTGCATTCATCACATTTTGCTGTCTTCTCAACCCTACGAGTTTCTCCCAAAGAGGAGATGGCTCCAACGCATCCAAGTTGGAGCACGACCGCTATATGTACACGTCAGTAGTCACTGCACCTGCAATTGGATCTTATGGTTCACTCACATGAGTCCGTGACGCAGACACTCTGGGATACTTCTCGATGAAATTGGATCGGTTTATGGCTTCAAGCGAGAGCTTCCTCTGGATTATATGGGCCACTATATGGTTTTCTCGCGGGATCTATCTATTAGCAACAAACCCCAGGTAACAAGGGATCGCCTCGCTAGGATCATCTACGATGTTTTCTTCAAGACGGTTGCTCCAATCGAGTGGACGACTATGAGCCCCGTATGGTCTATTCGTCACATCAGATCTCCTCTCTTTGACTGACAAGATGTTCTAGTTAACTATCCGACAATCTCTCAATCTTCAGAATTGGTTTAGATTCATTATCTTCTTGGCCGAGCAGAATTAGTCAGTCCAGAATTATTCGCTGTGGTCATTTTCAGCTCTTTGTTTATCTCCTTCCTCCTAGCCCATGGCACTGGTTGTCAGAGATCATTGACGGAATGTTGGATGGGAAAATATCGACTGTGGCTCGACCCCCAACGTCTTTACCCCACCCTATCCCATCAAACCTCGGCTCTGCCGCCCCCCAAAGAGTAGAAACAATTTCCCTTGCGCCGTTCGTGCATGAGCTGCGTACTTTCTCCGCACTCTGGGCTCCAACATTTCCTTTCTCCCTTGCATCACCACATGTCCCACCCACATCAGAGCTACGGACGTGTCAGCTGAAAACCAAGGCGATTCAGGAAACATATTTTATCCCTACCGTACCGACCTACTGTCTCAAGTTTTATCGCGATCAAGCCACGGCGTTTCGCAAAGGGCAAATTAATCTCCTCAACACCACAGAGACCAGCAACCTAGTGTTTATATCGACGATAGATTTCCATTATGCCTCTCGCGTAAGCATCCTTTTCTGTTATTCATTTGACGTCCAACGCTTGGCTGATGCTCTCAAACAGACGGTCACTTTCCTGGTCACCCGAGCCGCACTGACCCAGCTCCAGCAGGAGGGATGGTATGTTGGATTGTGGTCATTCATTGAGGGTCAATTCGTTGCTGCTCCAAAATCGTGCACAACTGTAAAAGAAGTTGGCGGGGTCGAGCAGTGGGCAGTCGCCACCAATAAGTAATCGGTATAGCTATTGATAAATCCTCAGTCTAGCGGATTTTCATGCAATCGCCAATAGTGGAACCAAATACTGCAGCATCAATTTTTGTAGTTCACACAGCCCAAGTATAGAATGTAGCATGAAGTGGGGTCCCTAATTGCATGAAGCCTGAAAATTTCAGGGAATGATCGGAAGCACCATTGCCGTCAATTAAGTACATTCCAACGCGTAGACGACCGTCCAAGCCATCGCCCTGCTTTTGCGGTAATGGAGAGTTCCACTATAAGATGCGGAGAGCCTTTATGGTTAATTCCTACGAGGTTGTCGTTGCTGATTGCACAGCTGAGGCCCACGAATCCACATCTCCAATGATATTGATGGAAGTGCAAGGCAGCGGGTCACTGGCGGGTCCATCGTCAACAAAGGACCAAAGGAGCACTTCCCACCCTTGACGCTTCAGCTCCTCTAGAGAGCCTTGGGCTAAATAGAATGTCGCGATCTAAATCCCAAAGAAGATAAGCCCTTTGAGGCGGACAGAAAAAAAGCTGAGGATGTACCCTTGTGCTGTGCGCATAATGAAGCGTCGATATGAATGCGACTTCAGAGGACGTGGCCTCGTCACGTAGGTCTAGGTTGATTGTCGGACTCGCTGTTTGCGAGCTGCTCACAAACTTCAGAACCAGCCGGTGTACTGCGGTGGGCATCATCGAGAAAAAAATCGTCATTGGGACGTGAACTTGGCAAGTGCATATCTCTGAAATCGGAGGTAACCCTGGGGCTGTTAGGGAGAACGGAAGCAAGGGAGCCCAGATTGCAGCGGTGGTCTGAAGTTCGAGCATGAACGGTGTAAGGAAGAGCAGAGCCTCATCCGCATGGAGCCGGGGCATTCGAGGGATGGGGGCAGGTCGAGAGGGCGCTGGCCGCACTCGTGTACGGATGCGACCAGTGAAGAAACCTTCGATTGTTTCCGAAATCCAATGGTAAGGGCTGCAGTTTCGTTAGATGAACGCTTTACCTAGCTCTTATTTGAACAAATACTCACTAGCCCCTCTTGCAGAGCATTTCGACAAATCTGAAAAATGCCAGCATATTGAGTGGTTCACGCATGCTTGACTAAACCAACTATTAGTAACCGCATTGGCCTCAGGTACTCAGACGGCTTTCACCATGGATCTGCTCCTCCAGCGAGTTGCAAGCACACTTCGCAGGAACGCCTCGTGCAGGATGACAGTCAGTCGTTCTCGAGAGACCAATTTATCTGGGCTACTCGGAACTTTGGTGAATGCCATGTAATGCGAAAGAAGGAGGTGTGGAAGCTCTCGCTTCATTCCAAACACAGTCTCTATTTCTTCGAGGAAGACGCCAGAGTAACTGGAGGACAGGAGAAGATTAATGCGGTTCTAGTCCAATCGGGCCCACGGGATACTAACTTGTAAACGTATGATTGTAGGGCTTCTTCAGCAGCTTCATTGGTGAACTGAGCTGACCAGAGGCCAGCATTGAGCAGGCAGTTGAATGTGATTAATGCTCGCTCGTGTGTTCGCAGAATCCCAGCACACGAGGTGAACGAAGTAAGCACGCCACCTCTGAAATCAGGATTCAGGAATGAGCAACAAGTTGAAATGCAATCAACGATTCCTCACGTGTAGTCGGGAAGATTACTGAGGTGAATACGATCAAAAAGCACTGGCCCATCCCGGCGTCCTTCATAGTTCCCGAAGCGGATTTGGTCCACGACGTGAAGAGCATCATCCACTATGAGCTCTATTTTGAAGGAACGAGCGTATCTGCTGAGCGCTCGAACGCCGTCTGCTGCCAAATCGAAGAAAAGACAGGAAAACTGGTGAATGGTTGCGTTAGGGCCGGAGGGGGCTAACTGCAGCGCCCATGGTAGTACGTCATCGAATAACCAAGTGATTTGTTTGAAAGTGTCATGGTTGTAATCTCCTGCTGCCCAATCGTCAGTGAGGAAAGTGACGTTACAGAACCAGGTTTCCTATAGTAGAATGTGGAGAGATCAGCACTGGCGCGCTAGGGGGAAAGCATCCCAAGTGAGATTGACTGACAAGGATGTTGTCGTGTGCCAATTGAAGGTCCTTTAGTGGCGTAGCAGGCTTCAGTTCGGTCTTCCGAGCGTACTCAGCGGCAAAGAATTCTCGTAACTCCAGCGCCTCGTCAGGCACGAGGTATTCTGGAGGCCACAGAACCCGCAGGATAGGAAATGATGCTTTCTCTCTTCTCGAGCCAGGGGGTAATATTTCCTGTTCTATCTTGCGACTCTCTCTCAAGTTGTCCTTGAATTCTGCAAACCAGAAATTATCGCAATTAGTGAGTGCAGAAGTGCTCAGCGTCAATACACAGACCATCGGTAGAGTCAACGCCCATGGCGGAGAGTTCTGCTATAGTTTCGGAGGGATGCTTGCCAGCCCTAATAGCACACCAATTCGGTTAGATAGTGACAACCGCTTGAGGAAGAGCCGATCAGCTCACCTTAAAGATCTTGTCATCCTTCTCAGCTCATGTTGTTGGGACATGGGACCTAGCCAGTAATCGAGACAGGGGTTGATCTGTTCCCTAGAAGCATCATCGAGAACGACGCATGAAGGATGCGGACCATCCCGAACACGACGAATAATCTCCATCATGGTAACGTGAACTTTTGGTGGCATTCCGCATGACCAGCTATTAGGAGAGCAACATCAGCATACCCAAGGTAATTCTGGAAATGGGCACGAGTGAAGCGGACAATACGAAGTGTAGCATAGTCAATAGCTCCCTCTGGCGGCTCGGCACTTGGGGATCCACAAGATTGTTGTGCTGGGATATTTCTTCAAGAGCGTAGAGGATGACAAGGTGACGGGCAATAGCGTAGGGTCGGATGTCATTCTAATTTTTTTTTGTTCATGTGAGCCATATGAATCACAGGAATTAGTGGGAGCCGATCTTACCATTGTGATATGAATTCCAACCCCATTTTTGGGCGGATATTTCACCTCAGATTCTTTCACCAGATGTTGTCGCTCGACAAATTTTACTGAGATGTCCAGGAGAGTGGCATAAAGGTGCCGTGGATCTCCAGCACCGAGCATGAGCGCCGAGAAGTCCCAAGGCTCCGCGCCCAAGAGTGAAGGTTCAGGTATTAGAATTTTCAGCTTGTTAAAGTCTCCAATGGTCTCTTCGGTCACCGAAGAGGAACGTGGCGCGCCGAGCAATGACTCTGGTTTATCTTCACCAACCTTCATCAGAAGGGGGAAAAAAATGATGTTACCAGAGGGAAACAGATAGATAGTCACTGTACTTACCACAAAGTGTTCCATTACGGACGCCGAAGCAGGGCGATAGTTCGGGAGTTGAATCAACCGGTCACTAGCCACTCTCTGAGTTGGAACTGGAGAGGGGTCTAAACGCTCCATTGATTCGAGAAGTAACGATGCCATGGTTTTGAGCTCCTCAAGGCCCTCGTGACCGGATAGTCGAGTAACCAACGCGCGGGCACGAGGGAGTGCTTCCGCTGACTTCTTGGTGATAGCCAGACATCGCAGCACACGAATTTCGTTTTTCACGCGCATTCCGGGATTTGGTGTCTGAGCTGAGTCGCCCAAGAGATCGACCACTTTTTGGGAGTTTTCAGCCGACACATCGTACTGGCCAAGCTCGAATTCGGCTGCGGCGAGGTTGGAACGAAGAGCAGGAAGTTCTGTAGTTTCGAGAGCCTGTGTATAGAGCTTTCGGGCAAGTACGTAGTTCTTTGCCCGATATGCGGCATCTGCCTGCGCCTTTACAAGTAGGGATACGTCCGCCTGAGACGTTGCGGACATTGTAGCGCTGTCGCCTGATCAAGGGTGACAAACTTGAATTCCGGAGTCGCGATGTCACGCCGCCGGGAACGGAGCTCATCGTGACAGGAGGACGTCGTTGGTGAATCTATCTTCCCAGGCGTCGTAACTCCAGGAAGACAAGCTTGTGCATACAGTGGACATCCATCAGAGCAGTTTAATTTTGGAGGCTCAATGGCTCGTGTGACGTCTGAGGGGCGATTTTCATCCCGACTCCGACTTTGGGAAGGGGGCCAAATGATTATGAGAATGAGGCGAGTTGATATCAATCCGTTGGCGAGCATTGGGAGGGGCGGAAAAATCTCGCTGTCTTCATCACCCACTCAACGACAGCGGAAATTCAGAAACATGTTTGGGAGGAACCCACAGTTTGGGCGAAGGCCTCAGCGGGTCTCGATTGACCGAGAGGCCGATTGAGACCGGGACGGGATCCAAGCCTGAAACTAGGCTAGCCAGCAAAGGGCGTTTATATTTTCGAGATCAAACCAGTATTGTACCGAACTAATCATCATCCTATTCCGGTGTTTGTCCATAATGGAGGCGTAAGTATGATGTCTCGAGGTAGGTGGACTTGCCCTGGTAGAGCCTCCAACTTGGGGCGGGCCATATGTAAAGGGGAGAGCTGCAGGCGGCCCGAGGTGAAATGAGCTACAGGGACTCAGTGATTGGCACTGGTATTCTGATTCCTTTGGGAACCAACCTGGAAGAGACATTTGTCGTTCCCTTCCACTGCATTTGTGATTGGTGCTAGCTGGATTCGGAAATGGCTTAGCCATAGCTCACGATGGACAGAGCAAAACCGAATAACTGTAAACCGCACGTTCAGCTGGGCTGTCCAGATTCTGAAACCGTGGGAAACTTCTTTGTGGGGGTATTGACGGCCCCGTGCTCGGCACGGGTAACAAGATACTTAAGTTACCTGGCACCACGCCAACTTGCGCACCCGGATGAGCTTCGAAACACTCCCTAGAAATACTGGCTGTTCTCTACCACTTTGACATTCACTCCTCAATTGCTGTCGCTGGAGGATTGTTTTGGCAGGTAAAGGTCAACAGGGAGGCTCTCGCCCTCGATGAACAACCCAGCCGAAATCCAGGCCATCATTGCTGGGGCACCATCAATCGAAATTTCGAACGTAAGCTGTTGTTTATATCAGCTCCTTTCATTGACTCGATCCTCCAAGCTCACAAGAAGGATTATAGTTGGTGTTTGGTAAGTGGCCACCCTTGCCCCACGCCTGCACTGTTCCTTTCTTACAACTTGCATCTGCCATCATCTTCCTAGTCTCTTGCACTACATGGTTTGTCTGGGACTGGATCATATCCATCGACTTAGAGGTGAGGGCCGTTTCAGAGCAGGGGGGAAAGTTCTATACACCTCTTACCTCCGTGATCAGGTTCAATATTTCTGGGGGAAGAAACTGGTTCGTTTACCTAAATATAAAACAAGCCAAACTCCTATCAGTATTAATTCTAATCGGTTCAAGACCGTAGGGTCATACCTGTACTTTTCCAACAGGTGTGTCCAACACCGCTCTCGATTGGTCGTTTGCCATCACTGATTCTGTCTGGCTCTATTGCCAAAAACAGAATACTCGGCGCTGCCACCTTGCTGTGCGTTGAATGATCTATCTTATTCGTTATTGACTCCTAACTACTTCTACCTCAGAATACATTTCATGAGTGAGCGCGATGGAATAACCCAGTCGGTAGCATATTGACCCAGTGTCTCGCTATTTAGCGAGCTTTCGGACATTGAGTGCTGCTGCTAGCGCAGAAATGTGTGTCCATCATTGTTATAATATGCCAAGGCTGACTACCGCCAGGCTCACCATCAACCCCACGTCATAGTTGCAAGCCTCTCATATACAGCGTGCTCGTTGTCGGTACGCTTGGTAGTTCCATCGTGCAAAGTGAGTCGTTGTAATATCAATGCGCGTTGTCAGTGGATCTTATTGCCACCTTACGATGGACCGGATTATCCTCCCAGCTGTCCTGGTACTCCGAACTTATGCCTTGTGGGACTGCAACAAGAGGATCCTCTGGATTTTGATGAGCCTTAACATCGTCAGCTCATCATCTTTCCCTGGTCATAATGAATACTGCTCAATTGATCCTCGTTCTTGTTCTCCTCCGGCTAGATAGCATCACTTACCCAACAAGGGCTTATTGCTGCGATCTGGGGCCCAAATGTTGTATCGATTCCGTGGAACCCCCTTCCCGCCCCATACACCAGTTGCTTCATCACATTTCATCTAGGGACATGGGAGCGGTATATTCCTGTGCTCCTATTCGAGTTTGGTGAGCGTTGTTGGAAATCAACGGGCTATCCTTCATCGGCACTCAGATCCTCCTCTGCCTATAGTTGTAGCTTTTTTCATGATCATAAAATTTGTGGACTATGTCCGCGAAGGAAACAGCCAACGAGTGTTGTATGTTCTATTTCGAGATGGTGAGTTTCCTAAAGCAACCTCGTATGCGATCGCCCAGCCAATTCATGCCACTCTGTAGGTTTCATTGAATTTGCAGGTTTGTCTCCGGTACATTCGCCGATTATTTCACGACTCACAGCTTTGCGTTCCTAAATCGGGAGTAGGCATCAGCAGTGAGTTGTTATTCGACTGTTTTATTGCATGCTCTCAAATCCGTGCCTGGCGGTCCTAGTCTCTTCCATTCTCAGTCTTTCGCTTGGAATTGCTAGAGATAGAGCTGTAAGTACCAGACGATGCACGACAATGACATATGAGTGGTGACCGCTGTGTCTTCATTTTCGTATTCTTTGTTGGTTAGGGAAGCGATTATATCACTCACGTCACTTACGATATCATGGCTGCCATCGCTATGATCTGTTGTGCACGCATGCTGCTCAACATCCGCGATGTCTTATCGCTCTCTGACTCGCTTGATACCACAGAGCCTCATCCATGGAGCCTGGAACCCTCATTCGATGAGCGAGAATCATATCATCGGGCTATAGTGTTGGACGAGAGTCGGGTGGAGATGTTCGAGACGTTCTTTGGCTCTGGCGAACAGGATCCCGAGCGTGACGAATTAGTGGATGATATACTTCCTCGAACGTCAGGTGTGTCGAGATCTAGCACACGAAGTTGAAAAGTCAAGGGAATTACTAGACACGTGGTTGGTGGGACGAATAACTCTTACCATAATTCCGTTCTATTGGATACCGATGAAACCGTCAACCTTCACCAGACGGCATATGGCATGCCCTCAGTGATGGTTTCGGGCTTGTTACACCTTGACCCGAGGGTGATAGCGGGAGCCATGGCTGCGATACTATATACCGAATACTGTATCGATACCATCAATAATACAACACCCTCAGTACTCCATATTGTCTCTTGCCTCCTGATATGGGAGCATTCCAGCCTCAGGAGCCAGGACACCGATGGAGATGATCCATCACATACATCCTTTAGAACACGTCTGCTGAGTGCGATGCACCAACGTGGGCAAAGTTGGACGCGCTCAGCGCTCATTCATGTCTTGGTCAGGCCATGTAGGCAAAATATCTCAAATATTACAAGTATTCCGCCCAGCAGCTACGCTTATGCCGCATCAAATTGTCCCGGGTATGCTGGATCAAATGAAATAGTGCATGGTGACAATGAATCTCCAAATAGACATGTATGCATCTACTGCCCTTAGGTATAGAACCATAGGCCTAACGTGCGAAGGGGTATCGGCTAACACCCTCACGAAATTCCCCTGCCAAGTCGGCGACGAAAATGTTACCCGAGTTCGGGAACTGGGCCATCAAGACTGGAGGGTCGAGGTTGGCTCGAGGATCTCCTCCCAACGCAAACGGGGATCCCGTAGTGATGTATAGCTGGTCTAGATTTGGGCCTATAAATTGTCGGCTCAATCAGGTAATGCGGATAATACTCGTGAGGCCAGAATCAATCTACGCACCTCCAAAGCAACACGCAGTCACGTTCCAGGCGGATGGTATCGAGATGACAATGTCCTCAGAGCCATCAGGGGCGAACCGGGTAACACGACTTCCTGCCCAACTATAATCACGGGGAGGGTTATTACCCAGCAGGCTCAAGGCAATTTCACAATTACCTCGCGCTCCAGATGCCTCCTTCCGAATCCAAACAGAGCCCATCAGGGAGCGCATACCGCTCGCGGGCAATGAAGGAGGTGTCTATGTGCAACCTCTTGTTGGAGACAGAGCCAGTCTCCAAGTCATAGTCATACGCAAAGATGGCTCGTTTGAATGAGTCCGTGTGGAACCTTGAGAATATTAATAGTGAAGATCTGCGGAGGTTTTGGTGGATGTGCGTTCACTCACAAGGTTTTGTTATCAGCACTCCAGCCAAGGCCATTGCTCTCCTAATCATAGCATTGATCCTGGTGCATCCATCGAAGAAAGAGATGAAACTTACACGAATGTCGTCATCGACAAGTTTCGCCTCGTCTAATAGGGGGTCATAACACCAAAGTTGCCCATTATACGGAGGGTCTGCAGACTCGAGAGTGCCAGCAAAGAAACGTCCTTTGGCATCGCAAGCGCCGTCGTTGAATCGTTGTACCCTTGCGCGCTCAGGATCTCCTTCCAATGGCTTGCAGAAGTGATGAAGAGCGGGGCGACCGTTGCTGCCAGGCTGTATCATTGCGAAACCCGACGCGGTAGCGCACGCCAACTATACAGCCATGCGCATGCTATAAAATGAGTGTGCTTTTCGCTATTGATTTCGGGGCGTTAAAGACACACCCCTCCACTCTGACAAAGAGCCAGACACCCGATCGATTGGTCCAATTGGTCCATCGTATAAGTCTTGCTCGATGGCTGCCAGTGGAAGACTCTTTTCTCAAGGATATCGATAAAGTGTAAAGTATCTGTCTGTGCATCCCAAAGTGGGCCTTGTGGAGGGTGTGAATTAAGATTATCAGCAAGTGATCCGCACGTCCTTGAGCAGCAGTATGCAGAGACCTTCGCCCAGCAAGCACCGAGGCTTCAGGATAGGTTCAGATAGGGTGATTATCTTTCTGGGGGACATGCGTGGCGATGATAAGAAAAAAGATTGTCTGATTACGGTGATGGTGAAAGTTCGGGGATGAGGACTCGTGCCTCTGTTTTGGCCAAATTGGAGAAATTCAATGGATGCGGCAGCGTGGGAGCTGACTATCACTGGTCGAGATACTCAAAAGTGGTGGTGGGTGCAGGTATGTGAGTAAGACGGACGTTTGAGTGGGGAATACGTTAGATATTACGGTCGAGCAATGATTAAGTAGACAATGGTAGGTCACTATTCATCCAACTCCCAGTAACGAATAGTTCTAATGGATTTACTGGGCTAATAAGACAGAAAGAAAGGGCGGGTTTGTCAGTTATATAGACCTTCTTGGCATTGCGATTTAGAGAGAAGGCATACCAGCAGGGGTCTTTGCAATGTACTCGATAGCTAATAATGAGATACAAAAGAACGCATGAGTAATGTAACAAAGACTCGAGGCGACCAGGACACTCACCCTGTTGTACGGTGAGGATAGCATCAGCCTCCTCGTCGGGGATCTCAATCGAGAACTCCTGAATTTTGCGCATGTCGTGAGAAGTGGGTCTCAGTCAACGACCAACGAATGAGCACAAACCTCCTCAATAGCCATCACAACCTCGACGGCATCCAAGCTATCCAGCCCAAGGTCCTCAGCAAACCGTGCGGTAGTGGTGAGCTGGAAAGAAAAAAGAAAAGAAAGTAAGAAAGTAAGATGACAGGTCAGCTATGACGAGCGCCCACGACGACGCCAAAGTTGCGGAAGGCAAACCTTCTCGGGAGAAACCTTCTCAAAGCTCTTCAGGACATCAACGACACGCGTCTGGATGGCCTCTTTTGACAGGCCGGCAGATGCAGCGTACCCGCGCCATTGCAGTGGCTGGAAGCGAAGGGCGGACGCAGCTGGACGGGCAGTGGGGAGGACAGCACGCGACACAGGGGCAGTACGCGCAACGCGAGTCAGGGTGGAGAAGGCAGTTCGGATGGAGGCCATTTTTAAGAAAACTCGTTAGGTGAGTGAGTGTTTTGCTGCTGAAACCCACGAAGGAATGCAAAAGCCAACTTTTCGTAAGCGCTTGAGACAAACACCTCGCCCTCGGTGTCCCCAATCCGCTCACCCACCCACAATGAAGCATGGTATCGCGTTCAGAAAATTGGGCAGGACCTCCTCGCACAGAGACTTGATGCTGAGGTATGTCTGTGTGTATGAGGGCTGCTTATTTACAGCTCTGACGTGCATTTTGTAGGAATCTCGTCTCGTCCCTCCTCGAGCATGGTCAAATAAAAACGACTGTGGCCAAGGCCAAGGAGACTGCTCGATTGGCTGAGAAGGTGGGTGTTAATAGCAACTAATATGATAAATAAACCTCATAGTAAAATGTTCCACAGGTCATTACCTTAGGCAAACGCGGTGACCTGTGGGCCAAAACCACTGCACAAGCAATGCTCTTCGTATGTCCGACCTAGCATCATTTACATTATACCCCGTATTCACGGTGATTCTATCCCCCAGAAACACGACATTACTCTCCCCCTTCTCTTCAACGAGTACGCCAACCGCTACGCAAATCGACCAGGAGGCTACACCCGCATGCATTTCTACGGAAACCGCGTTGGCGACAATGCTCCCCATGCTATCATCGAGCTCGTCGACGGTCCTAATGATATTCGCTTCGCTATGACCGCCCGAGCGGTAGGGAGGGAAACGGCAGAAGCTGTTTTACAGGGGCGCGCCACTTCGTCCGAACCTGTTGAGGGCGAGGCAGGCTCGAGTAGTGTAACCGACGGTGGGGTGCTGTTACGCCCTACAACCCAGAAGAACCTCGAGAAGACTCTCAAGTATCGCTCGGAGGAGGACAAGCAACGATTCCGAACAATGGCAGCAGAATGGGCGGTTGGTGTGATTCACCCTTGCATGCATCCAAAAACTTACTCGTTCATTTGGTTCTCTTCTGCTCTTTTATAGAACCGAATAATTGCAGAACCCAAAGCCGTCAACGGCCTGCGTCACCCAGTCAAACGCATTCATGTCTCGCACGAAGCCGTCGAGCGCGAAAAGGAGAAACAGCCCGGAACACCCGACCTGCCCGACCAACAGCGCTTCAAGTACTCCTACACTGCACCAGAAGGCCAACGTCTTATGGCTGGCCAGCGTTTGCCGGGTGTGGCACCCAGCAAGACCACTTCACCTTTGGCGATTGCTCGAGGGAGGTTGGGTGCTCCGAGGAACGTTGTGGAGTCGCCCATCTGGGCCGCAGCGACGAGGGCTGCTGTCGAGAGAGAGGCGGCGCGTGGGGGCGAGCCGACGAAGAATGCGCCTTCATAGTCACTATACTGTTGTTATCTAGAAGACTCCCAGCACCCGAACATCAAGGATGTAACTTATCACATCATCCCTCCCTAATACACAGACATGGTACCAGATTTCTCATGGCTTTGGTAGAAGGACGGGGTTGTGAACATCGATATTACCAACTGAGGAGGATTGAGAATTTCGATAATACTACAACGAGGGAGCGAATTGATGAGTGTGAAACAAGGAAAGAGGAGATATTAATGCCCTTTACAGGACATGCGGGTAGAAGTGAAGATATGGTCAACAAACTGAATCGGAAACTATCATCAGAACGTGGAGGGATCGTTGAGGCATGAGTTACAGGGTTTGATACGACCAATGACGGAAGCATAGCATCTTTAGAGGGAGAAGGGGAAATGAACGAGACGAAAAAAAAAGGAAAGAACATTACGCCACCTCATGATGAGGATCACGACAGCGACAAAGCAAGCAAAACCGCATACTGTGCAAATGACTTCACCAGGGCTCACTGATAACCTCCATAATTACCACTGCCTCCTTGCTGCTGTTGTTGTTGTTGCTGCTGCTGCTGCTGTTGCTGTTGCTGCTGCTGATACGCAGCTGCCTGCATGTTCGCCTGGTATACCATGCTCTGCACATCAGGTGGAGGCCCTCGGTTCTGCATATTTGCCATGGTCATTGGCTGCATTGGATGCTGCTGCATATGGGCTGGCAGTGGGTAGTGGTTCAGCCCACCCTGGATCGGTGCATTCCTGCTAACTGTAGGCTGCGCGTACTGCTGCTGTTGCTGCTGCTGCGGAGGTGCTTGTTGAGGAATATATCCTTGCGACGAATACGAGGGGCCAGGGACCATGGATGGGGGAGGGATCATGCCGCTTGGGCCCATATTTTGCTGCATTTGAGGGTACGGCACTTGTGGTGGAGGACCTTGGGTATAGTTAGGGTAGCTGGGAGGAGCCATCATGTTCGCGGGGTTGAGTGTCATGGGAACATTCATGGGGGCAGCCTGGGCCTGAGGTTGCGGTTTGGTTTCGAAATAGGGATGGCGCAAGGCTTCGGCAGCAGTGATGCGTTTTGCAGGATCAAATGCGAGCAATTGCTCGAGAAGATTGATCGCTTTTAACGAAGAGGAGTTTGGAAATAAGAATAGGGGAATTCACGTGTGGTTGAGATTCTTACCTAGCGGGGATGCTGCTTCTCGTGGCTTGTTCGTCGCTGGGTCCTTGAAGACCTCGACGAACGGAGTTTTTGGCCAAGTGGGGAATGTCTTCAACTGGATCTCCGGCTACAAGGCCCACCTGGTATCAGAGGTATCCAACATACAAGCGGGAGACACATATCCACTCACAGATTGTTTGACGATGTTACTAAGGGTCCGCTGATCGGGGGTCCCCAGAACTTTGATAATGCTCAAGAGCTGATCAGAATTATCTCGTCCACGGAAGAGCGGAACACCGCTGATCATTTCCGCGAAAATACACCCGCAAGACCAGACATCGATGCTAGTGTTGTATGTCCTGCTGCCCAGGAGGACATCGGGTGCACGGTACCATAGGGTGACGACCTAATGTGGGAGCCCAGATCAAGAAGACTCCGCGGGTTGAAGATAGTACAAAGTGACCCACCTCGTTAGAAAACGTGTTGACGGGTACGCCAAATGCTCGAGCAAGCCCAAAGTCACCAAGCTTAAGTTCCAGATTACGATTGATTAACAGGTTTTGGGGCTTTAGATCACGGTGGAGGACCCGGTTGGCATGGCAATATGCTGTTCCTTTTAGGAGCTGGTACATGAAAGATTGGACAATGTCGGGGTGGAGAGCTCCACGGTTGCCTCGGGTGTCCATGAACTTCTTCAGATCTTGGTCGCAATACTCAAATACAAGGACCAGCTTTGCCTCGGTGTGGATGACATCGTGGAGACGGAGGATGTTGATGTGCTTGAGCTCCTTGAGAAGAGAGATCTCACGGATTGCTGTGCTGGGGGTGCCTTCCTCTGGATCGAGATGGATTTCTTTAAGCGCAACGATGTCGTTGGTCGTTCTAGAGCGGCCCTATATTATTAAATGAGTGTTGAGGGGGAGCGATGTGGATGGGAGGGCGCAAGGGATCAAGAGTGCGTTTGGATGGCAAGTACATGTGAGTCAGGAGTGTCAATTAGACATAGCGCGAGGCAATATCGCGGTGCACAACATCCATACCTTGTAGACAGTGGCATAAGTGCCCTCTCCAAGCTTTTCCAACTCTGTTTAATTTAAGAGAATAAAGATGACTTTGAGAGGTTGAGGACGAGACGCGGACGAGCGCGCACTCACGGATCCAGTTTCCAGGCCCAGACATGTCGATTTACAAATCGTGAAAAGAAGATCGAAGTAAAGAAACCCGATTCGAGCCCTGGAAGAGCTCGGTGGTGGCCCGAGCTTGGTGGAGTCAACAAGCGGTGGACGGTGGACCGCCTTCCTTGTTGGATCTTGTATGCACTTGTGGCATCTTATCACCCTCGGTGCACACACTGAACCAGTCCGTGAAAGACATCAATTTTCACCTACTTGGGGCTTTGTTTCTGTCCCTTATTAGAATAGCACATTTAGAGGGAGCAGACTTAGATTGCGAATTATTGGTCCTTACAAGACAGGCGACCCGAACGTGGGTCACGTGACGACACGCCCGACTTCGTGAACCTTCGGCATCAACTCATCCACTTCGGCCTAACAAACGACGATAGCCAGCGCCAGTGCGAGCGGCCGTCTTGGGCACTTCTTGCCATGGTGGTCTCCCTACTAGCCAGCAGTAATGTGTGTGGAACTCCTTTTTGCGCGGTGGTGGTGCCACTCGTCTGACTGAGCCGTCATTCCTCAGCTCTGCGCTGCTAGATCGTCACTCCTTCACTTTCATGCACCTCATCTAATATCAAGAAACCTTAGAAATGTGATTCCGAGAGCCTCAACGGTATGCACTCACTCCTGCGCTTAGGGTCGACCTCAGACTGAGTTTCTGTGCCATAGCTTGCCAGAAACCTGCATACGACTCCCCCAGAGTCCAAGAATGTCAACCCCACCTCTTCAAATACCCCCGCCCCATCCCTCCTCTCCACATCTGCAACAGCATCCGCATCAACGACTGGGCCATCAATATCTCAGTTGGGTCTCCGGTCACTATCCTTTAACATCTTCAACCGCCAAGCCACTCCATCCCCTATCGCACTCGTCCGCATGACCCGTCTAGAGGCAGACGCAAATGCACATCCTACCGACGCCGACAAGCAGCTAGCATTCTGGACCGAACTCCTCAACTATCCATCTGGGCAAAAGCGCATACTCTCCCGTTACGAGCGTCTCCTCGAGTTTGACAAGCATTCCCCGCTCCTTCGTTCTCCCGAGCTATTTGAAGTCTACATCAAGGCCTTGTTAGCGACCAATCAGCCTGGCGCCATTGACTCCGCTGTACGAAGCCGTGACGCGGCCCTGGCGTTACCTGTCCCTGAACCTGAAGCCATCCCAGAACCTGCGCCTCTCACTCCCAGTCAATTAATCGCTCGTGATGTTGTCAGCGCAGCTGCGGCAGCTCCCAAGGACAGTTGGACGTCATCTCTTCGAAAGGGTTTGGCAGGTGCAACGACGAGTGGCGCTGTGAGCCAAGAAGCTACTGGTACCTCGGGCGGCCGAACGAATCCTGTTCATGTCGTTATTGAAGAACGTGAGTGAAACTATATCCCATTATATGACTCATATCAAGCCACTGACATACCTTCCTCTTTGACTGCAGCCAAAGGATCGTTCTTCTGGAAGACTGCGCGCTTCGTTTTCCTCACCGGTCTCTTCATGTTTATTGGCATCACGGTTCTGTCGATGGTCTTGGAGTCTACTGGGATAGCCCGTGCTGCTGCTGCGCCCCGCAATATGGAGTTTGAACCTGGAGCGAACCAGAAGATTTTCAAGTTCACCGATGTCCACGGTGTTGACGAAGCCAAGGAGGTTAGTGTTCATTCGCTCACTCAACATCCCTCAGCTCACTCAGCGCCCTCTGTTTCAGGACCTGATGGAGATCGTGGAATTCTTGAAGGACCCAAGTAGCTTTTCAGCGCTTGGTGGTCGGCTACCCAAAGGTGTCCTTTTGACAGGTCCTCCTGGTACCGGAAAGACCCTGCTCGCACGAGCTGTCGCTGGAGAAGCTGGTGTGGTATGTCATTTTCAATAACAAACCATTCTTTCGCTAATGCTAACTCTTTTCTTGCGTATAGCCTTTCCTCTTTGCTTCGGGGTAGGTATCGACTTCATTTATGGCAGATCTCTTACTCACAAAATTCGTAGATCGGAGTTCGACGAGATGTACGTCGGTGTGGGAGCCAAGAGGATCCGAGAACTGTTCGCTGCCGCCAGGAAGAAGCAGCCGGCAATCATATTCATTGATGAGTTGGATGCTGTTGGTGGCCGAAGGAGCTCGCGTGACCAAGTAAGGCCCTATCCCACATTTGACTAAATATATCTCCCGCCTGGCCATGCGCACATTCTGAGACATTTTGGTTGGTTATTTCTCTGCCATAGCAATATGTCAAGCAAACCCTTAACCAGCTGCTAGTTGAGCTTGATGGGTTCAACCCAACTGGTACGCCGTTCTATCCTTGTTTTCGTCTCACCATCACACTAATATTTCGTTATGACATAGATGGTATCATCATTATCGGTGCCACTAACTTCCCAGAAATGCTCGATAAGTACGTATTTCAGGTATGCTTATCGATTCTCGCTCACAGTTTTCTTCCAGGGCTCTCGTTCGTCCCGGTCGATTCGACAAAACGGTTGCAGTTCCACTGCCTGATGTCAGAGGGCGAGTTCAGATCCTGATACATCATATGCAGAATATTATCGCTTCTCCAGGTACGAGCTGACGCAACTCACGACCTCAAGCCCAGCCCTCTGACCTATCTGGCATCGTAGATGTTGATATCGACGTGCTAGCCCGTGGTACCCCAGGATTTTCTGGCGCGGAGCTCGAGAACATGGTGAATCAGGCTGCGGTCTACGCCGCTCGCCGCGGAGCCACTGCTGTTCAGCTTCCTGACTTGGAATGGGCTAAAGACAAGATCTTGATGGGCACAGAGCGCACGAGTGCTTATATCGCAGAGGATGTTAAGCGTGCGACGGCCGTTCACGAGAGTGGTCACGCCCTCGTGGCTCTGTTCACCAAAGCATCGATGCCGTTGCACAAGGTTACTTGCGTTCCGAGAGGCCATGCCTTGGGCTTGGTGAGTGCAGAATTTGTGATTAGGCCTTATGAAATTGGGGCTGACGATTAATTTGTAGACGCAACGCCTTCCAAAGGATGATAGACATTCAGTCTCATGGAAAGAATACATGGCTGATATCGACGTTGCTCTAGGTGGCCGTGTGGCTGAGGAGATTGGTGAGTTGCTTTGTATGTGACTCTGGTGTTAGCACTGACTCATGCGATCACAGTCTATGGCAAGGAGGAAGTTTCAAGCGGTTCATCGAGCGATTTGCGGTCTGCGAGCTCAATCGCTAACTCTATGGTTCAGGTATGTTACTAGTGCTGCCCGTCTGAGGTATGGGGTACCATCCATGCTCAACGCTATAAACCAAATGGTAGCGATGGGGTTACTCAGATACCGTTGGTTTGGCCTACTACGACACCAAGGACAATTCAATGAGCACGACCAAGCGAGAGCAGATTGAATCCGAAGTTGACAAGTACGTCTGCATCACTCGCAACTGCATTACAGCGATGCTGATAAATTTGTGTAATATCAACGAAGAATGCTCCGCGAGTCCCAGGAACGCGTCCGCGAGTTGCTGACCACTCACCGTGAAGAATTGGACTTGCTGACAGAAGCCCTCGTCGAATACGAGACTCTGGACCTCAAGGCTAGTTTTACCTTGATCCCTGCCACTTATCTACCTTCTCACCCATTGCTACACTACAGGAGGTAGAACAAGTAATAAAGCGAAAGGGGATTCGGGATGGTGAACATCGAAGTCCTAAACCATCGCCTGGGGCATACACAGGCATTCCTGTTCCTGAAGGAGATGGCTCTGGTGGGTTTGGAGTCCCACCTGGGGTGCTACCTCCTGGAGTGCGAGGTGCTCCCCTGCCTCATCCTGGGCCGCAACCTGCGGCATCAGAAAGGACAGGGGAGCAGTAGGCTCATGTTCGTTGGTTGATATTTGATCCCCCCTTCCTCCATGTATCATATCATTTTCGTCGTAATATGCGCAATTAGAACCTCGCTCTGCAATCCATTCTTCATTCATTCTGCTACTCCTGCCCTCTGGCCAACCTAACGATGATCAACTGGGGGGAGTGACAGGAACTGCGAACATGTTCACTGCCCACACTCAAGTCCCTCCATCTCTCTGAGAAGTTCTTAGGTTGGGCTGGAACCACCTTCCTCTAGTCAAGATGGACTTTGTGACCCAATATCTCCGGGCTCCTACTAAATCTGCTCCAGTTGAACCTGTAGTCGCGTTTGATGCTGCCTGGAAGGGCATCCAGGTTCGTTGACGACCACTTGTAGTTCGACTGTATTTTTGATTCCTTGGCATTCGCACCGAACAATGAGTAGTCTACTCTGGAGCGCCCAGATGAGCGCCAGCTTGCGCGTGGGATTCAGTTCACAAAAGTTGTGGACCAGCTCCAGTTTATGGCTGGTGCATTGATCGAGGAAGCAATATCAACCGAGGAAGGGTGAGTGGCCGTGGCACCCCCTCGCCGCGTCTTGAGCTAACCTATTATTCTCTGCTTTAGCGCGACAGGAAACTGTCTCGAATATATTCTGAAGAACGGTACAGCACTCTCCCTATCCATCTCTCGATCTGGCTGACGCGTGCAAATGTGCAGATGTCCTTGGTGACCTTGTCCGACTGAGCGAAAGCGATCGACCGTTTGGTGTACAAGCCGAAGTGCTTAGCACGATCATAAGACTAGTTTCTGCTTTGGACGAGCACTTTCTGGTGCACTCTGCAGTCCACAGGGCCGTGATTCGCCTTCTACGAATATGTGTTGGTGACGAGATCCAAGAGCCGGTGGACGGCTCCAGACCAATGGGAGCTGCGGGTTCATCTATACACGCTGACCCATCGGAGTACGAGCTTGAGCGTAAGCACCTAGGTCTAGCTGTACCCATCTCATCCTAACCAAGCATGACTTTTCTTAGTGGTTGACCTGCTCTGCACCCTATGCACACGAATACGCACATTCCCCGCCCTCCTTTTGATATTTCTTCATGACAAAAACTGGTATATCGCCCCCAACACCCCCAAGCCAGATGAAGACGAAGACGAGGAAGAGACTGAGCCCGACACTTCAGAGACTTCCCTAGAGCCCCGTTCACCCTCCCCTGCATTCTCCGCTGCCTCCACCATCACATCTGCCCCTTCTGCTGCAGTGCCACGAAAACCAGAATACGAATTCTTGATCTTTAACTACCTTCTTCGGTTCATTCATCGAGAAGGGAAGATTGGTGACCTTGCAAGGGGTGGTATAATCTCTCTCATCGACGTTGCGATGACAGCGGGGGAGGTGATCTCTAGCAGCCCCGTCCTTACTGTTTCCACTCCGACCGCAAATTCAGACAGCCTCGATGCGGTTGGAGAAGCTGCCTTGGCATTAGCAGAGTATATTCTCGATGGGGACTTCTCCGACGTGTTGTGCGCTGGTCTGGGTGCGGTCTATTCCGAACTCCCAACCAAGCTTGAAGTGAAGCATGTTGATGATGGTGCTCAGGGTATGGTCCTTGGTGGCCTGTCCGACGAAGCTCGAGTTCAGAAGGAGAAGGATGACCAGCTCCGAGCGCTGACTACAGGAGTGATATTATCGACTGATCCCTTATTCAAGGCACGACTCGATCACTTTTTGAAACTCTTGGAGTTTGTCCAGGACGTACTGCTTCGTATCAGTGGACGTATGGACGACCCGCTTCAAAAGTCATTCGCCCCTTCTGCTATCGTGGGTGCTGCAGTGACGCAGGCTGTTATGGAGCGGTTCAGAACTACATTCTTGAAGAACGTTCTCTACCCTTCTCTACTCGAGTGCTCGGATGTCGACGGTAGCTCAGTCGCCGTGATGGTATACATCGACGAGATGCTGCGAGCACTGTCGGAAGCCTCGCTTACGGACCTCATCCTTGCATTTTTGATGAGCGAGGAGGATGACGAGGAGCATAATCGCCCTGCAAAGTTCCGTGGGGAACGCGTTCTTGATGGGAGACAAATGAAACGCGCAAAGAAGGCGAGGCGGAAGAGCAGCGCCATGATTCTTCTCGAGGCCGTCAAGCCCGAAGACCCCAATTATTTCTCCTCCCTGGGACGATTTACCCTCAAAGACCTCATCATCACCAATCTTCGTTCTCCCGTCCAACCGTCCGCGACAGCCGCCTTGCGACTCCTTCGTTCCCTCTTCACGAACCACTGTCATTTGACTGTTGATCACCTCATCACTGTCACCCGAGATCCTCGTGCAACAAATTTCCTCTCTGGAAAGCTGGGGCCTCGGTCAGACTCACCTGCTGTTGATGCGGACGAAGATGCTACCTTCTCGTATCTCAGCTCTTCAACTCCAAGACATCCTCGAGCGACGATCGGTCCGACGCAGGCCGATACAACGATGCGTGACCATCAGGACGAGATCAAGATGTACGTTGACCTCGTTGGCCGTGTCGTGCCTCTGGAAGAACGTCGCTCGAAGAGCCATGCTCCCAATGATGCTGGGCCCGGCCTGAGCACAGGCTATGAGAACTACGTGAACGATGCCATATTCACCATTCAAGACGAGTCCTGTTTTGTGGAGGATGATGAGAGTGTGCTGTCCATGCCACGGCATCGGTTGGTACCAACGGACTCCTTACTGGGGGCTTTGCTCCAATGCTTAAGACTATTCTTCTCGCACGGGCCAGAGCTTAATGTTGAGCTAACTGGTGTCCTTGCGGCGATCTCAGCGTGCCCGCATCGTTCCATCACCGGCTGGCTTACTCCTGCGCTTCCTGAAGCCGAAGATGTCGAGTGGCCTGTTGAAACATACAATTCATTGCAGGCAAGCGGGATGCATGACGACGATGATCGCTCTGTCGATTTTGAAGCCGATGAGCTGTCGCGCTCGGGGGTCAAGCCTCCAAGAAAAAAGAAGAACGACAAAAGCCTACATCCGGTGCTTTATGTGATCTTCTCTGGCCTCGTTGACCAACTGGCGCGCTATCGGCGAACAGTAGAAGAGTTTGATCGCTATCTCGAGGAGCGGAGGCAAGGTCTCCTGTTCACAGAGAATATCAATGATGCTCTCAATCTACATTTCGAGCTCAGCTCTGATGCAACGGCCGCGCGAGCTGTCACGGGCGCCCGCCAAGCCCCCTCTCCCCCTCCAAACACCCCAGCGAAAGCTCTCGCCAAAAACGCTGTCGCAAGCGTAACTGCCCTCTTCAACCCAAAGAAGAAGAGCACGCCTCCCAAGCCCAAGCCTCAAGCCAGCGAGCCCCCTCGAACACCCGCAAACAAGAGCACACGGAACCTGGCTACGATGCCCACTACACCCTTTTCTCCCCACTACAGCCGGACAAGCGCCATTGATGTTGAGGCATTTGTTGCGCCGGGGCCTGCTACAGGGCCTTGGTCCCCACGAGGGGGAGTGCAGACTGAAGCTGCTCAGGATATCCCCTCCTTTGGATCGTTCATGGATGATGATGATGTTTTTACCTCTAATCCGTCTGGGCGCAACGCAACGTCCTCCAAGGAGATGGATTTGGAGCTCAGAGCCGCAGCCCATGTCAGCCTGTCGCAATTGCTGGACAATGTGGTTATTCTTGAAGAGTCCATGAAAGAATTAGCTGCGATTGTTCAAGTTCGGCGTAGTATTGGGATAGATGGCCTGCGATATATTTGATACCTGATTCAAGGCTTTCCAGCTTCCGTGTTCTTTATACCCATATATGTAGATTTCGTAATCGACGTCGAATTTCCTGGAATGGAACAGCGTCATGAGTGGTGCCTTGTTGGGTTGACAAATAAAAACAATGTTGCGAGCATTGTGTCATGGGGAGCTCAGAGAGACCGCTGAATGTAACAGGAGGGGGTCGTACTAGCTTGAATACGTGTTCTGGTTGAAATATATCCTTGCTAAAGCTCAAAAACTTGTTGAGATGTTGAGCGCTTAACTACATTAGTCCGGGCCCGGATAGATCCGTGTCTCCTGTCTCCGTCTTGGAAGCCTTGTCGACTAAGCTCGCGTCAGCGACGCCAGCCATCTCTAAGCACTGAGCTCGTATTCTGGGGTATCAGGCATACTATTTTCTCCGATAGACTCTGTTTGGGACCCTGCCTCGTGTTTCTGCCTTGTACCCGGCGGTGAACAACATCACTTGTTCATGCCTGCCCTTGGACTTTCCGAAAGGAAAAGACGATCGACATCGAATAACGTCAACAACCCGTCTCCGCCATCGTCTCCTGTTCAACCATATACCCCGAATCTTGGCGTGGTAGCGCTGTCGACAACTGAGTTGCCTAAAGCGAATATGGCTTCGAGTACTAGCTACTCTCCTCAGGTTGCCGATGAGAGCCCTGACGAAGCTACACCAGGCGCTATTCCCCAGTTAGTGAAGACTACAGATTTGTCACCGCAGAGATGATTAATCATGTTGCGATGATGATGCTCCCGATATGCAGTGCTTGGTCCTCGAATGGTGCAGGTCCTTCAAATTCTACGACCCAGCTGCTAACTCCGCAAAGGTACTTGATTCGTATACCTTTATCCATGTACCTCATTTGCTGAGAATCTGGTGTAGCCCATTGTCATTACCGCCGAGCTACGTGCGACCCATCCCCGAATCGCCGCTGACGAACCCGTACGTTGCATAATATGTTTCCATCTAACACCACCTTACTCCCAATAACCCCTTCAGATATCTTCATCCTACCCTCGGGGCAGTATTTTCGCCAAGGTGTGCCTCCGTCATTGTGTGATGTTGACATGTGAAACCTAACCCATGTCTCAGGAATGGGATGAACCACATAGCGCCGATGGAGGCGAGGATGAAACGTCCGGGCTTTTCGTAAGCCTTCCTTTCGCTCTCTCATCTGTATAAACTTTGAGCTAAACCACCGTCACAGTCGCGCACAGTCTGGCCAACAATCAGTGCAGCTCACACCACCCGCTTCAAGGTACGATTAGTGGATATCTATTATGAATGCTCGGCTGATGAACCGTTCTATCCAGTCCTATCGAGCCGAGATCAAATAGCCGGCTACACGCAGCCATGGCATCTGGGTTATTCCCAGACGATGAGTCGTCAGTAGTCGCCATTTGTTGACTGGATCGAAATATGCTGAGTCAAATTACAGGATAATATCCACCCCTAGTGGTTCCATCTCTTCCATCGCTGGGTTGGAACCCCCACATGAGATCAGGAGCCGATCAAGTTCATCACCGGCCACTCATCGTTCGATCACACCAGGTCCCAACACTTTGAAACCCCTCGGCAATCTTGCATCTCCCATCGCCAATGGATCCGGGCTCCTCCCCGCATTTGGAGATTCCTTTGACGAGAATTCTCGTACTCACCGTAGCAGTTCCCCAGCTGGGAGGTCCAGCGGTGCCGAAGATGTCATCGACGATGTCTTCCGCATGAATTCTTCTGGCTTGTCAAGGTCTAGTTCCATTTCCGACATAAAACCTCTACGTAGACCACCGCCTGTGGGTCGCGGCGTTGATGCAAGGCGAATCCAGTCCACGATGAGTGAGCCGCGTCCTCTTCGCAGTGCCACTCAGAGAGCGGTCCCAGCAACACCCATCCCGGACCACGTCAAGAACGGTGCTGGGATTTCGTTTTCGCCTATCAAAGGCCGTCGTATCCAGCTGCAGAGACCAGCTTCCCCTGCGCCAGCTCCCGTGGTTGCTCCAGCTCCATTGTCTCCTAAACCTCCGCCGCCTCCAGCAGTAGTGTCCAATATCACCATGCAGTGGCTGCAGTCCGGCCCAGCTACTCCTCGGCATCAGCGCGTAGCAGAATCCTCGCCAGACTCCGCTGAACGAGAATTAAAGAAGCGCAAGCGCCTCCAAGCGTTCGTGGATACGTCGGTTGGTCTTGCCAGTCCGAGCAAGAACAAGAATAAATCTCCACTGAAGCCAGTTGAAGTCAAAGGCATGGGTCGATTGGCACTACATCCCAAGGAGCTCAAAGTTGAGTGGGTAACAGTGGCCACCCCTCGTCGGTCAGGAAAGAGACGTGGAAAGCGACGCGCGAACGATGGCACACCTTCTCACCGCAAGAAGCTCACCGCATTCGGGCTCGATGTGCGAGAAGATCCACTCAAGGCGAAGCGTCGTCGGCCTCCTGGAGTTCAAAGCGATTCCGAGGATGAGGATAGCGACGCTGATCATCCCGCATGGCCAGATCAAGAGTATCCATGGTCGGAGACAAAGCCAAAGCAACGAGAGCTGAGCCCTGGTGAGAGGGCGCGGATCCAGCAGCTTGAGCGTTTCTTCGACCGAGGGACAGATGATGAGGACTCGGAAGATGACTACGATGGTGCAGTTCTTCCTGTTGTTGAGCAGGCTCCTCCGCCTCCGGTTCCTCGAGTGCCTTCCACTGGGGGTAAACTTGGTTCGAGACCCACCTTGGGCAATACCCCTCTTCTCTCGCGATCCATGTCCGCTGCTTCAGACCAAGGCGATGCTCGTGCTGCCATCTTCGCCCGCCAGAAGGACCGCCCCTCTATAGGGCGATCCTCGTCTGGCCAGGTTGAGGTGGGTGTTGCTGAGTACATTCCTTCTGACGCCAACGACAACGACGCTGTGGCTGTGGATCCGGATAGCCAAGACGAGGAAGAAGACGATGGTATTATCAATTGTCTCTGTGGAAAGGAGCATGCAGACGTGCCAATGGTGCGATGCGATTCATGTCACACATGGACCCATCTTGAATGCGTTGGCATCGAGGACGAGTCCCAGCTAGCGGATGAGTGGTTCTGTTACAACTGCGAGCAGCGAAAGCTGGCCGAGCAGGCTGAGGATCTTCCTGTGGAGCCAACGTTCACATTAACAACAGAGACCCCTCGTCCACGAATCCCTGCATACATGAAGTTTTATAACCCCTTTGGTGGCTTCACAGATACCCCTCTCTTCCCATCCAATACTTCTGACGTTCGTGGCATGACGCTCAAACCTCCTGTTACCCCCAAGACGTCCACATTCTCATCAAGCAGGTTTCGCACCCCAAGCTGGGACACGAGCGCTTTTCCTTCTAACAACCTTATTACACCTCGCACCCCTAATATGCAGAAGCAGCTGGACATGCGTGCATATACCACCCCCAAGTTCTTCCCTGGTGAGAAGGATAATGCTCCTGCCGGGCCATCTCATTTCGACCCTCTTTCTACGCCCTCTCGTGGCTTAGATCTTGGAACCCCTTTCCTTCACTCTTCTTCATCTGATCGTTACTTTACTGGTGCAAACCCCAACCCTCCAACTACCCCGCTACATCGGATCATCCCAAATGCTTTTCCTCAATCGTCAGGGATGACCGACGCACTACTTCGGCGTCCCGTGATGTACTTTCCTGGGACAGGTGGTGGTAGTCCGACACACTCAACCCCGCCGGCGCCATTCCCTACAATCACCACGAAGGGCAAAGAGGCTCTCCGCAATCCTGCCCTGTCTTAACCATTTTTATTCTTGCATAAGTAACTGTCATGTTTTATCTCTGTCACTCGCTTTGATTCTGTTCATGACTTGATGACTACCACGTCGACTGCGTATTCAACGACCCCTTTCTTGTCATTTTTTTTGTACCTGATCTCCGTGGCCAAGACCCTTGTTTTCAGGCCCAACTTGGTCATCTATATAGACCTTCACAAGTCTTGTTTTGTGTTGCCATGCGTAGGGCTTTCATATTTCAGTGATAATTCCATCAATATCCAGAGAAGTGTCCAAAAAGACGAATATGATTGTCTAGCCCAACGATTTAGGTTACAGAAAGGTTCAACAGACAAGAAGACCTATACGATAAAGAAAAGTTGCAGCAAGAAGGAACGACTATGCTATAACGGCGCTATGGCGCGCATGCGCGAAGAACAGAATTGAGCGATGCCAACTGGTGCAATACGAATGATAGTTACAACGAAATCAAGAAAGTCAAGCAGGTGCAAGGTAGGTTATAGGTGGGTAGGGAGGGTAAGGGCATATGCTTCAATGAATGATGTATGACGTTGTGATTGAGAAGAAATACAATGCGCTGTAATGGTAGAACTGAGGAAAAGGAAGGGAATTAATGGTGGTTCGGCGGATCGAGTCCATGGTGCAAATACATAAACGTGAAGGACAGGCCACGAAAACACGGGCGATCAACCGGGACTGTGTCCTCCACGAAAAAGCAGCAGGAGAAGAGCAGAGTGAATACGGCATCCACTCAGCCGAAAGCACTAAAAGTTACGTTAGGATACGAGTAGCACGGAAATATAGGTTCTGGGAAAGCAGAGGGATGATGTAGATGTTTTTTTTGGTGACTCGTCACAGACGATTTTTTTTGGGGAAGGTACCAATGTGCCTTAGACGTAGGGGTATGCGGCACGCTGGTATGGATCACCCATGGAAGAGCCTACGAAACCGGCACCCGCGGCCATGGATCCGTTGAATCCATACTGAGATCCATTAATTGGCGAGACAGATCCCCGGGGCTGCACGTATTGTTGCGCATATGGGTCCATTCCCTGTTGAGACATGTGGCGCACTTGTCCAGGGACGAGGGAAGGCTGAGGCATGGCCGGGTTGCTACCAGTCTGGATGGGGTACAGGTTGGCATATGGATCGACTTGGCTGGTGCGGCGCATGGATTGTTGACCAAAGGGACGATTGGGATACACATTTCCATACGGGCTGTTAGGGGAGGCATCGTACTGGTCCCTTTGCAGCTTGCTCTGGATGCGCTTGCCGTAGGGAGTGTTCCTGATAAGGGGGAGAATAGGGCGAATACCATCAACGAGCTACGAGAGTGGGGATTGTCAGTAAAAAGACGCGATATGCAAACGATACAAAAACTGACCACTGCTCGTTGGTTAGGCTCTGCGTAGTCGAGAGCAGTCTGAAGGATTTTCCAATAAGCTTCATAATATTTTATGCATTGAGATGGGCGATGAGCTAACCTGCACGCAATAGTTGCCATATGAGTCGCGAAGCAGCTTCTCCAACCGAGTGCGGTTCAGGAACTCCTCAATAATAATCTTTCGCGTGGTGTGCTCGGCAACACGAATGCACTGAGGGAAAGAATTTAGGAGCGGTCCGGGCGTAAGAAAATTATAAGCATACCTTTTCGATTACGTTGGAGCTGAACTTCTGGACGGAAAGAGCGCAGACGTTGCCAATGAACTGCCTGATAACGGCATCGCTAAAGCGATTATCATTGAGATCCAGGATGTATTGCACGACCTGAGGGAATATTCAGACCAAAAATTATGACACAGATTTCAGGACCGCTCACATAATTGCCATAGGGATCCTGCACCAGGGTCAGAGCGTGATAAGTGATCTCGGTGACCAGTTGAATGCGCTGGGAGTCAGATGCATGGTCAACACATCGTTGCAGGACACAGCAGCCATGGCGATGGGTTGCGACTTCCACACAGTGGGCAGCAACAGCGTTGTAAATGAACTGGACGGGATAGGGGAAAATTGTAAGCTTCCGGTGAACGGCGACCAACGGAGTATTTCATGTGTACCTGATTGTCCTCCGGGGCCAATTTGTTCAGGCACTTCTGGACGACGTGATTTCCATTGAGATCCTTGATGAGAGTCACGACGTGGAGGCTGAGGGCGACGATGATAGTGTGGACCTGGGCATCATAACGAGTGTCGGTCTGGCGCTGGTTCGAGAGGAAGTCGATCATCTTCTGGACAGCGCGAGTACCATGCATGTTGAGGGAAATCTGGACGAGATCATGGGCAACAGCTTCGCAAATGAGATTTCTTTGCTCGTCGGTCGAGTACTCAAGAAGTTTCTGGCACAGATAGTTGCCGAATGGATCTGGGTGATGAAGCGAAAGATTAAGCACTGATAATAGGAGATTTGGAGGATGAGGCAGTACGAACCCGTCATGAGCTCCGAAAGATGGCCAAAGGTCTCGCGGAAGATGATATCACGGTGCTCAGCGACACCCTCCTCCAGCTTCTTCTGGAGGTAACGGCAGCCGTGCTGGTCTTTGCAGAGAGCAGGGATATCGCCTTGCAGATCCTCCAAGCGAGTGCCAGCAAATCGGTTCCCTATATGGTGGAAGACGAAAAGAACCGTGAGGCTTAACCACTACCCTTCCCCAGACAGTATACTTACACTCACGCTCATTGTCGCCACGTTTGTGCTTGGGGCCGCCAAGACCGTTCATCTTGTCCATGCCATTCATGCGGCCATTCCCGAGAGGAATGCCGCCATAACCCCGAGGAGCGGTGCCGTAGAAGTTGTCACCAGTGCTGTAGCGATTAGAGCCGCCAGGGTAGTGGCCAAAAGTAGGAGACTGATAGTCCATAGAACCGTTGGCGTAGATGTCCGCACCAAGCTATGTGGGGGTAAGAATAAGATAAGTCAACATACTTCGACGGTGATCACTGGCCAAGACTGACCTCATCACGCATCGAGCCCAACCCTAGGCCATCATACCTGGCGCCATAGCCATTTGCACCATCGTTCACCAGACCCATGTGTCCTCCAGAGACGCTACGGTTGTCGGCAGAGGATCCGTTAGGAAGCAAGTTCTTGGCTCCGTTTACGCCGAGTTCAGCGCGCAAGCTAGAAGGAGCGATAGTACTGAGAGGAGTAGCGGGAACAGAGCGAGCGCTGGACCCGTTGCTGCTGGTGATGTGGGTACTGAGAGAGGCAGCATCCGAGAAAGACGAGACAGAGGGAGGAGAGCCACGGCCTGGCGTAGTAGTACCAGTGCCAATGTCTCCACCGATAGCTCCGATAGTAGATTGACGGTTCAGAGTTCGGGGACGATAAGTATTAAGCTCAGCAGACCGAGGGAGACCAGCAAATTGAGGCCACTCCGAAGTTTTCGGTCCCGTTGACTCTTCACGGGGGAAGACTCGAGTCTGTTGCAGGGGTGCAAGGTCCAGAGCTGACCCAGAAACGGAGAGCTGCAAAAAAGTGATAGGAGAAAAGAAACGGAAAGAGAAAAATCAAAAAAGAATAGGTCAGCAATGGAGCGGCAATGCGAGTAATTGGATGGAGCCGCGGCGGGCAAATCAATAGAAATACGAACTTTACGAGTATAGTTCGCACGGACATTGATGCGTTCGTCCTCCGTTTGCGTGGGAAGCTGCCTGAGGGATTCTATGATCAGGAAGAAAACGGGGTCAGAATTACAACGGTTGTACGTCGCTATGTCGCGAGTGTAACAACGCACTTGACATTTCGTTATCGATCTCCTCATCGAACATAGAAGCCGCATGAGCCTTCAAGTACTCTGGGTTCGTGGTCGAGCGCAGCGGGTGGTGTCCGTTGAGGCGGGGGTGGACGGGCTTGTCTTGGATCGAGAGGGAGCCAAAGTTTAGGCTGGATAACATGTCCTGCGGAGCGTCCATACTTCCTGAAGAGCCACGACGGCTGCCTGGCATCGACTTGGCGCCAGCAGTATGGTGCGACCCTGGCGCAAGATTGCTTCCGGACTCGACAACAGGAGAAACAAGAGAGCCGTAGTTCCCTGAGTGGCGCTTGAACTCCTCAGGGATGCCATTGGTGAGGGCTTGGTGGTGGAGGAACGAAACACCGGATGAGCCGCCATTGGGAAGAGATGGGTCACCGCCGTTAACCAGCGCAGCGGCCGCGCCACGAGGCGGAGTAGTCGGGGCAGAGAGGGCGACATGCTGAGATCCTGGTGGGTTTTCCGATGCAGGAGTGAGAAGAGCGCGTTCCTCCTGTTGTTGCTGGAGCTCGAGGGCACGCATCTGTTCTTCAAAATGCTGACGCTGCAAAAGCCGTTGCCGTTCGTGTTCGAGACGTTTTTGTTCAATACGCTGAGAGAGAAGGGATATTGGTGAGCTTTTCGCTTCGAGTGGAGAAGCGAGTTCAAAGACGTTGGCGTACAGCGTTGATGTCAGGGAGGTTAGAATTAAGCCGGGCGGCCTGATTGAGCGACGGGGGGTGAGACGGTGGCACAGGTGATGGAAACGAAAGGAGAGGAACGCACGGAATCCGCGAGATCTAAAAAGGCTGGCGGAGTGATATTGGTATCATTGGTAGGGGTAGTAGAGTCGCCTTGGGGCGAAGCTTGCTCTGCACGTGGAAGCATGGAGCTTTTTCTTTAAGACGACCGGGGGGGATGAAACTATGGTGGTGGTTATGATGAGATGGGTCGGAGCCCTAATAGCACAGGATATAAACTGTGGGTCGAAGATGGATTTGAGCGAGCGAGAACGCGGTCCGAGGAGAAATGGATTGGTGGTGAAGGAGCGGTAGCAAACCTTTTTGGATGAGAGAGACGAGAGAGAAAATTGGAAGCACAGTTGTGTAGTACAAATAGTGCTGGAGACGAGAGAACACGGATGAGCGCAAACGGCAGGCAAATGGTTGCAGAAAGAACACGCACTCTTTGCAAACTGATTCGAGTTTTGTGTTTACTACCCTGACACAACATGGGCAAACAACTGGGCCGCAAATAGGGTTCTTTCGTTTCAGCTCTAGACGTCAGGGAACACACATACATTCGGAAATTAGGAAAGGAAGCAGAAATAAGGGTATGATACAAAGCGTAAAAAAGACGGAGCATGTGGGTCGTAAAGGAAGAGTAGTATATAGGATGCAGCAATGGTGGAGATCAGTCCGACTCCTCCATATATGAGGGTTCTTCGGGTTCCGACGACAAATCTACCACTTGTGGCTTTGACGTCGCCGCCGCGCGCGCAGGCCGCCGACTCGCCGCGGCTGTTTTCACAGGCGGTGGATCATCGTCGAGAGCAAACGACTCCCCCTCGTCATCGCTGCTATCAAGCACCTTCTTTCCTTTCTTGGAAGGTCCGGCAGCTGAAGACGCCTTGGACACCACGCGTTGCTTGGGCTTCATCGAGGCAACCTTCGGCGGCGAGCGATGTGGGATTGTGGAGAAAAAGTCATCCAACGTATTACTGACCGCTGCCGATTTGCTCTTCTTCGGTGCCGGTTTGTTGAGCATTATGTCGTCCTCGTCGTCCGAAGGCCCAGGACTGATGAGAAAGGGAAAAGAGTTGCCCATTAGCATTGATCCGGCACGAAACCCATCACGAGAGGAGCGCACGGCCAGGAAAGGATCGTACCTTTTGCGTTTTACGGGTGCTTTCCCTTTAGCCTTGGACGGCTTGCTGCCGTCTTCATCATCGTCGAGGAAGGAGCTTGACTTGGCGACAGGTTTAGCCGCAGCCTTCCCCTTGGGTTTCGTAACCACAGGAGCATCGTCATCCTCATCAGACAGAAGGGAGGCCACCTTTTTCGTAGCTGCCTTCGGTTTCGGTTTTGGCTTGGGCTTCTCGTCCTCGCTATCGATTTCCATTTTCGCAGAGGCAGCCTTTGAAGATGACGCCTTGGGCTTTGATACGATTGCAGGCTCGTCGTCATCTGATAGTTTGAACTCTGAAGCTTTGACGGTGGTGGACGCCTTTGCCTTCGCAGCGGGTTTCGGCTTCTCGTCCTCACTATCAATGTCGATCTTGGAAGGAGCGGGCTTGGCCCTGATAGGGGCGGAACGAGCGGTGGTGGAAGAGGAGCCAGCAGCCTTCTTTGCCTTTGGCGCAAAATCGGAGAAGTCGTCATCGTCGTCATCAGCTCCACGTTTTTTAGGCTTAGAGCCGATAGATTTGCGGGTCTTGAGGGTGGCCTGCTTCCTGCCCTTCGTCGTGCTCGTCTTGGCCAAGGCCTCGTCAGCATCCAGGACGTTCTAGCAAGTGAACGTGAGCGGCGCGTTGACAGCATGAAAAAGCGAATGGCAACTCACCCGCCATGCCCTGAGGAACTCCTCAAGGTCATTGTCCCAGAGTTGAGCAGGGGTGACTTTGATGAACACTTCCAACTCCTCTTCTTTCGCATCGCGCTCACGCCTCAGCTTCGTAACCTGTAAAATAGAGTGACCAATAGAATCGTCAGGGACTTCGTGCCGAGAAACTCAAAGGAATGAGCCGACGGTGGAGAATGTGCAACACACGGCGAATCCTCCCGCGCCTCAACACCGTAAGCGATTGGCATGGTGGGAGTGCAGGGTGGAAAGAATATGGAACCACCACATGGTGAAACGAGGTACGGACCTTCTCTTGAGTCAAACTCCAGATCGCCATTCCCAGCAGGTAGTCGTAATCGCTCAGACCCCCAGCGGACTCTTCGGCATCCTCGTCCTCCTGCGCAGCAATCTCCTCGCCAGCTTCCTTGGCTTTGGAAACCTTTGGGAATGGACGGAACTTTAGCGAGCGTAATTCGGCCACAATATCCGCCTTCTTGCGCTTCGAGACAACGAGTTCCTCGTCAATGATCATCTGCACAAAGCGAGCTTGGTTGTTGAGCTTGTCGACTTGGTCTTCAAGGTTCTTGACCATGTTTGCCTAGTATGGATAGGTGTCAGGACCGGCTATACAGGTAGCTCATAACCACAGAAAGATATACCTTGCGCTTGTGATAGAACTGGAACCGCACGTCATAGAAGTCCTTGAGGATCTCTTCTGGAGAATTGTACTTCTTGATCGAGCCGTCTTGATCAAAGCAGATCAAGTTGGAGGTGGTGAGCGTGGTACTCAGTTTGAACTGCGAAACAAGGCCCTCAGCAACAGCGTGGTTGAGTTTCTCAGCGGGCATGTTAACGATGAAGTGCACATGGCGACCAGCGTGATGCTCCTTGTAGTCCTGTGGGATGGTTACGGAGATGTGAGAAAGCAGTAGGTGCAGACGTGAGGGAGAAGGTGGAATATACCGAAATGAACCGCTCGGGAAGCTTGGTTTTCTTGCCTTCCTTGTCCTTATCTTTGTCCTTGTCCTTATCAGCTGGGACGCCGCCAATGATACAGGATTCCAGGAATTCCTTGTACCCTTCAGTCCACCTATGAATTGGCAGTTCGGTGATCTCCACAGAGGTGTCGTCTAGTTGCTTGATGGTTCCAGTGACGATGAACTTGTCCTTGTTGTTCCCATCGCGCTCGATTGTACCCTGTTGGGTATCGACGTTGAGTGGATGGTAAACTACACCAAAATAAGCACATACCTTCCATCCACGGAACCATGGGGTCATCGGGACCAGTTCTTCATCATGCATAAGACGACGAAGGTTGGCGACAACATCCTCAGGGTTGTAGCTGGGAACGTTGGTGCTCCAACCTACGTGATGGCAAGCCTAAGTACGATGCTCCAGCTGAGCGACTTCTGAATTAACTTACCTGTGCCAATACCTTCTGCGCCGTTCAAAAGGACGATGGGAACAACAGGGGTATACCACTCCGGCTCGACAGAATCACCATCATCGACAAGGTAGTTCAAGATAGGATCATCATGTGGATGGAAGATGGTGCGAGTAATAGTAGGCAAATGTGTGAAGATATAACGAGCCGAGGCTGCGTCTTTCCCACCCTACAAACGCAGGAAATTTCAGGACACGAGGAGTTTTTATTCCATGCACTACTCACATTGAATCGAGTACCATACTGTCCATCAGGCGATAGCAGGTTTACATTATTTGAACCAACGTAGTCTTGGGCAAGGGCAACGATCGAGCTTGTGAGAGACTGTTCGCCGTGGTGGTAGGCAGTCTTCTCTGAGATATAACCAACTAGTTGTGCCACCTAGAACAGTATTGAGATAAATTTTAAGTAGAATAAGGTGGTCACGAACCTTGATTTGTGCCTTAAGGTTACGCTTGAAACAACCGAACAAGATCTTACGCTGACCAGGCTTAAGGCCATCAACAACAGACGGAATGGAACGGATGTTATCGGCCATGGAGAAAAGAATAAGCTCTCTGTTGATGAAGTCATCATAAGTGATCTCATCAACGCTATGATCGATAAACGTTCCAGGCTGTGGATAATCATCTCATTAGTATCTTTATGCCACGCTCTGAAACCAAATTCACCTTGAACTTGCGCAGCCAGTCTTTTCGATCGTCAGCCTTCTTCTTGCTGAAGGCAAGGTCAATGAGAGGGCGTTCTTCGTCCTGCAGCTGGGCGAAGGGAATCATGTGAGTGTCCATGCGACTAAAGTAGTCCTTGGCATCTTCGTTCGTACTAGTGCCCAATCCCTGATATAGCTAGAGTTAGAGCAAAATAGTGCGAAACTGGAAATTCTTACCTTGTAGTATTTCGCCGCCCACTTCCCGTCCTTGTTGTACTGCTCATTCCACTCCAGATATTCAGGGATGGTGAAGAAATTCTTCTTCTGGTTTCCCTTTGTTACCTGGATTGTGGGTCAGGCACGGCGCAGATTGAATGTGCCCAATAAACTCACCCGAACAATAGGAGTGACGAATTCAACAAGGAAGCTGGGTAGCTTCAACAAGGATGGATAGAAGTGGTCGAGGAAATTGATTAAGAGACCCTTGATGTGGGACCCATCATGATCCTGACGGCGGCAACGGACAATAGCAGACGGTCAGGAAATGTAACTGACAGTACTGAGCCAAAATGGCGTACCTGATCCGTCATAATCATGAGACTTCCGTAGCGGAGACTGCTGACATCCTTGTAATCCTTTTGGTGCGCAAGCCCCATGATTTTCTTGATGTTTTGCAGTTCGGCGTTCTTCATGATTTGGTCATGAGTGGCTTCTCGAACGTTCAGGAGCTTTCCGCGGAGGGGGAAAACTCCGAAGTTGTCTCGACCGACAACACTGAGACCAGCCTCGGCAAGGGCCTTGGCGGAGTCTCCTTCGGTGAGAATCAGTGTACAGTTCTTGGAGTTCCTGCCGCCGGCGTTGTTCGCGTCGGACAACTTGGCCAGACCATGAAGCCTGAGGGGAGATCGTTCAAGGAAAGAAGCCCGATATATGAAGAGAACAACGCACCGAGTTTGCTTCTTGCTGGTCTCCCCCTTCGCAAGCAACTGATCGGACTTGAACTTCGCCCAATTAAGGACACGCTCAGCAATGCTGGTCTTGTTCACTGCGAAAAAGCATCAATAGAGATTCAATGGCGGAGATAGACAAGAATATACATACCGCCTTTCATAAACGTCTCGGAAACAACCGGCTTACTCCCAAACTTCCCGGCTGGAAGCGTTAGCTGCTCCTTAGTCTGAGAGTCGAAGGTGGGGTTTTCGATGAGCGAGTTGACGAAGATCCACATATGGTTTTTGATCTGGGCGGGTTTGATTTTGACGGCTTTGTTCTTCTTCTCAATGGAGGCCATCAAGTGCTTGCAGATTTGGTCGGTAATAAGGTTGACGTGCGTGCCGCCCTTGGTAGTAGAAATGGAATTGGCGAAAGAGACATGTTGGAAGTTGCCAGACTCGGAGATCGCAAACGCATATTCCCAGCGGTCGCTAACAGCTTCGTAAACGATGCTAGGTTTGACAACAGCGGCCCCAGAGTCTCCGACAGCTGCTTCGGTAGCAGAGGATAGGAACATGTCCACATATTGCTTGAAGCCGCGGACCTTGATCTTCTCCCCATTGAGCCAGACGGTAACGCCACTGACGGTCCCGGCAAGATCATAGACACGCTTGGTGAGGAGGGATAGGACATCGTCGTCGATGGACTCCATTTGGAATCGCGCAAGGTCTGGACTGAACGTGACCTTGGTGTATTCCTCACCACGAGAGTTTGTAGTAATGCTTGCATCGGTGGTACTGCTCATGTTATTTGTCCAAGTCTGCTTGAACTTCTTGCCGTCCTCTTTGTTCGCAGTCTCTATGGTGAACTTGTGGGAGTAGATGTTGGTGAGCTTTGCACCATAGCCGTTACGACCTCCGGTGAGCTTCTTCTCATCGTCGTCATAGCTCGAGCCCGTAAGGAGACGGCCGAAGATCATGGCGGGGATCCAGACCTTCTCCTTCTTGTGCATCTGGATAGGAATGCCTGATCCATTGTTTTGAACAGAGATCTCGTTCTTCTCGACATCGATGGTGACTTTAATCCAGGTCATAGTCTCGGAGTTGATCTATCAAGAAGGCATTTTAGTCTCACGAGGAACAGACATTGACTGAGAGGAGCATTGGACCAAGCCACGTTACCTTATGGTCTGCAGCGTTGACCAATATCTCATCGAATATCTTAAAGAACCCAGGCACGTACGATATGTTCCTATAAGGAACATGGTACGCGTAAATCACTAAGAACAGGTGTAGAATATCGCATAACATACTTGTATTGCATTCGCTTCTCCTCCACGTTGAACACCCACATCTCCTGGGAGATAGTCTCCACGCTCCCAATGTAAGAATCAGGACGCTTGAGAATGTGCTCGATTTGACTCATCTAAGATAGCATACAAAAGTTAGTCTGCCTGCTCTCGACGCGCGCTGTCGCGCGAAATGCAACTCACCGCCTGGTATCGGTCTGACGCATCCTTCGCCTTGCGGGCAGGAGCGTTAACTTTCTTTCTCAGCGAGTCATCGCCAAAATCATCATCATCAACATCCATAGCGTCGTCGCCGCTATCAGAGTCATTCGTCGAGACGTTCTCCTTCGACTTGAGCGGTTTCTTCTTGGAAGCAGCGGTGGCCGCTTTTGCTGAAGTAGTCTTAGCCTTGCTAGCCCCAGCTGCCTTGGGTTTCGCAGCGGCTTTAGGCTCTTTTGCAGTCGTAGCTTTGCCCTTGGCCTAGTATATGTTCATGTTAGGGACACGCGATCGACTGGCCACAGGGGGCCTCATTGAGGACTCACTTTGGGCTTGGGCGCGTAATCTTCAAAATCAGAGGCGTCAGAGGCGGAATCAACCCCCTTCAAGTCAAAATCTTCCCCAGAGTCGCTGCTCATCGCGTGTGGTAGAGAGGTCGACAGACCAACTCGAAGAAGTTATTTGGTTGGAGTCAATAAGAGGCAACAATAAACAAACATGGCGACGATCAATTTGAGGCAGTGAGCCCCCTTAGTACAAAAGAATAGACGAAGAGCATGAGAAATTCGAAGATAATCTAGAGCAAAGCAACATTTCTAGGTCTAGAATTTAATCTTAGTAGGCTTGGCAGCCATATCTACATCGTCACGGAAAAAGGCCCCATATGCGCCATGCTCTTTCTTCTTGATGGTCATGGGGAACTTCTTCAGCTTGTCAGCTTCATTGGTGAAGCCACCGTCACGCAAAACGCGCGCAAACTCGCCGGCAAGAGCGCGTTCATGCTTGTCGCCAGTGAAGAAGGTGAAACTCTTTCCAAACTTCCCGCCACGACCTGTTCGACCAATGCGATGAATGTAATCTAATGTCATAGAGGGTCAAAAATCAGATAATTTATTCCAAGGGGGGAGATGATCACACTACACACCTTCAATCGTTAACGGGAAGCTGTAGTTGATAACAGCCCCGACGTTCGGAATGTCCAATCCTCGTGCCGCAACATCAGTTGCCACTAGCAATCCGGTTTGGCCAGTCTTGAACATGTCCAGTGACCTCATCCTTTCAGCTTGTTTCATGTCACCATGAATGGCGGCAGCTGTGAAGCCGATATACCGAAGGGTCTCCAAAACCCGATCCGCCTCGTTCTTGTAGAGTACGAAGATCAGAATCCGAGATTCCTCGTTTGCGGCATGGTCTGTCGAGTGGTTGAGACTCTTCAGGAGTGTGTGAAGTCGTTTGCTGCGATTCGAATAGGTGTCCGTTAGCTTTTCCATTCCTAGGGGCACATGGAGTACACTCACTCTTTGGACCGAGGATCATCAAACACATCGATACCTATTCATGACAATACCAGCCAGGGAGACATGAGCTTAGCATATACGAGCACAGAAGGCTTACGCACTTTGTGCCACTCGAGAGTTTGCAGTTAGGTCATCGCTGCCAACGGTGATGCGGATAGGCGAACGTAAAAATGTGCTGGCCAACCGTCGGACAGACTCTGGCCATGTTGCGCTGACTGTTTCCACACAATCGATACTAGTTAGTGGAAGAAATACAAAGCTAGGCCTATTGCCTACACATGAGGGTTTGACGGTTCGAGCCATCGCCAGTCAACCCAATAATTCTCCGAATGTCGTTCTCGAAGCCTCTATCAAGCATTCGATCGGCCTCGTCAAGAACAAGATATGAGATCCTAGGTTATACAGTCAGCACAGGCGAGCAAGGACTTGAGAATTGTCGCATTGCTAGACTCACCCACTGAGATCGCATGCACCTTCATCCGAGAGATCCAGCAGTCGGCCAGGAGTGCCTACGACAACCCTGACGTTCTTGCTTGCCAAGGCTTTCTTCTGCGGAGCCTTGTCGACACCACCGAAAACGCAGACACTCTTGATGCCATATGGAGCGCCGATTGTCTCCATTGTCTCATGAGTCTGCAGCGCCAGCTCACGGGTGGGGGCAACCACAAGGATAGTGAGGTTTTTAGATGAGGTGGCGGATGAACTGGTGAGATGGGCCAAGGCTGGTAGACCGAAACCCAATGTTTTCCCACTTATATGCTTGTATGTCAATACTCGTACCAAGATGGCACTATGAGAACGCCTACCTTCCGGTCTCTGCGATACCAACAACATCATTCCCAGCTAGCAGCGCTGGCCAAGCGCAAGCCTGGATGGGGGTCGGCTTCTCAAATTTGCTGAGGACTTGCTGCAGCTTGGGCGCAATGTCCACTTGGTCGAATGATAGTGAAGGAACAATCGCAGAAGCGGGCTCGATCGTGATGTGATTGCTTTTGAGGTATTCAGATGCATCTTTGGCTGATGCCACAGGGCGAGTCGATGATGATGGCTAACGGGAGGAGAGTAAGATTCTGACTGATTCTGCACTAAAGAGGTCATCGTACCTTTGCGATAGCGCCATTATTAACCGATGCGGCGGCAGCGAGCTCTCGATCCTTCCTCTTCTTCTCTTTCTTCTCCTTCTTCAGTTTTTTGCTCAATGCAGCTGCATCAGTTTCCGAAGGGGTTTCGGAGACGGGAGATGCAGGAGTAGTAAGCTGGAGAACTTCAGATAGTACATGGTCTTTCTTCTTCTTCTTTTTCTTCTCGGATGGCTCTAACTCATCAGAGGGACCAGCCTCCCCCACAGTGAGAGCAGCAGAGTCCTCTGCACGCTTATCTCTCTTACGCTTTTTTGATTGCTTAGCATCAGGGATCGAGGTTTGAGGGGCGGGTGCTTCTAGAGTCGTTGATGTGGATATAGAGGATGAGCCAGATTTTTTCTTCTTGTGCGAGTCGGAGGAGCCCATTGTGTGATGTTCGAGTGGCCTCTGTTGTGGCACCTTTGCACGTGCTCGAACACTCCAGCTTTCCACTCAGACCCCCAAGGAGAAACTTGTCGTCGTCGGTGCACATTTCCTGGTACCGGTCAATGGACCATGGTAGCTCCATGGGAGAAGCGTCGGACGTCTCGTACTATCATACATCAGTGCGTCAAATTCAATGCGTCTTAATATCGCCCGCATTTGAGCATGACTTCATGGATATGTTCCTTTTCTCGTAGCTTAACCATTCCATCCGACACATCTCTGGCATCCACATCAGAAACTTAACCCCCTTTCCTCAGAGAGATCGTATCATCTCCGCTCTTGATGGCCACCATTCCCTTCATGGCACTTCTGGCTCAACGAATACTGCAGCCGATGACCTCGAACTCATTTTGGCGCGAAAGCGAACAAGGAGAATGTCAACCACATCTGTGGCCACGTTCCTCAGCCGAAGATCGGAAGACCCTCATTCCGTCTCTCCACAGGCGGACTCCACCATAAAGGCTGCTGCTCACGCACATTCCAGCTCAATATCTTCAGCAATGACTTTGCAACTATCTGAACAAACTCCTATGCAGCGAAGGGGTCGTTCAGGCTCCACCGCAACCTCCTTGCTCGAAGCAAACACTCACTCAACCAATCCCTCAGCCGTATCCACTTCGTCACTGTCGCAACGCCGCCTCGAGCAAGTGATAAGTTCCCGCTTGTTCGAGACTTTCATCACCCTCGCAGAAAACATCGCTCTTCCGCCTCCACCTCCTCCTCAGAATGGCCCTTTGCGACCTTTGATGAGAGAGAGGACAGTCTCTTCTGCCTCTCGCTTGCGGCCTCTGCGGGAGCGATCAGCCTCCCCGGCGCAGTCACCTCCTCCTAATACCAATGGTAATACCTCAAGACCGTCTTCACGGGCTTCTAATCACTCCACTGCGTCAACTTCCCGAACCACTCCCATTCGTCCTCCTCCAACCAAACCACTGCGCACTGAAACTCCATCCAAACTCCGCTCCTATACCTCCACCGACCGAAGCCCTCGCGCTTCTACTTCTAAATCGGTCTCTCCAGTAACCAAAAAGGCTGCTCCTTCCACACCACCCGCAAAGAAGCAGCTTAATGGCATAACCCCCTCCCCTCCCAGCTCCGCATCGGTCACGACCCCTCCTCCAAGTGCATCGACACCATTCTTCATCTCCTCCATTCATCCACCCTCTACCAATCCCAGCTGGTCAGACCTCAAAGCCACTGAGGACTTCCACAATGCAAATCCCCGAGCAACCAATGTGAAGGTCACACTCTGGGCACGTCGACATTCCCGATCGAATTTGCTGGATGCATCCAGTAAAGGCAAAGGGAAAGCCGTCGACGAAACCCCTGGTTCTTCCTCCGAGGAATGGAGTTCCTTACTCTTGTGGGATGTAGACCTAAACTCTCTGGAGCCATTTGCTGCTGATGTGTGTCCCCACCCATTAAGAACGCCCTCTATTTCTAACCTTCATTGTTTAGTTCCAATCAACAGCCGAGGATCTACCTCCAAATTCTATTGTCTTCAATCTTGCAACAACCGGAGGCCTCTACGTCCTTCCACATAAGAATTCACTCGACCTTGATTCTCGATCTCGATCACCATCGCCAGAACATAATGTATCCGATGGAGAGGTTGATGTGGTCAAAGCCCGAGGTGGGGATCGTCGACGAAGCAGTGTTAGGTTTCATGAACAGGCGAAAGAGGCACAGCTGAGGAGCTTGCGTGAGACTAGGATGAGAAAGGGGCCTTCTATGGATGAAACTGCGAGGTAGATTTGCCCGTACCTCTGCCATTCATGCTACCAGGCTAACGATTAATTTAGATTATTGAAGGCCCATTTTCGGCTCGATGAGATGGAGGAATCTCTGCAAGATCTTGTGAATACCATTGATGATTTAGCAGATACCAATGGGCTGGTCGGCCTGGTACGTATCCCTTCCGCAGTCCCCTTGCTTCCTTGCTCACACTTCTATTCAGCAACGACGACACGATCAATTGGTTAATTCGCTCTCGAAACTTCAAGAGGAAAGGCAAGAGACCATCGGAAACTACCAAACTGGTAAGTATCCAGACCACAAGGTGGGCAAATTTCGATTAACCCGCTTTCTAGAACGTAAAGCTCTCGAGGACCGACGTGCCCGACTGGAAGAACGCCGAGAGAACCTTCGCTGTGCAAATTACTTCCATGACGACGACTTAGCCGACTTGGACGCCCTTGAAGAGGAAATAGAGAGCGAACAGTGAGTGACCATAATCAACTGTTCCCTCACGGCCAATCTCATCCTAAATACCTCCTCGCAGATCCCATACCAAAGTATCCAAATATACCCGCGCTAATCATCGTTCACATCTTGTTCGCGATCTCGAACGAATCTATCCTATTGAGGCAATCAGTGCACAGGACCTTCTCTTTGGTATCCTGTCTGTCCCACTCCCCATACCCCTCAACCCTTCCGACCCTGCACCTCCCCTCTCACACCCCGATTGGCCTTCGGTGAACGAAGATACCATAGCCACAGCATTGGGATACACAGCCCAAGTTCTACTGGCTGTCAGTGTGTATCTGAAGGTTGCCATTCCATACCCTATCGTATGCGCTGGCAGTCGCAGTGTTATCAAGGATCCCATCAGTCATATGCACGGTCCGCGAACGTCAGTGAGCCTCATGATTCAATCCCTTTTATTTACTGAACGAAATGTTGCGTATTAGCTTTCCACTGTATTCCAGAGGAGTGGATACTTATAGATTCGAGTATGCGGTGTTCCTACTCAACAAGGATATCGAAATGGTTCGTCCAGTCACTAATCTTCCTTCCATATTGCAAATTGGCTCATACTTTCACCCCGACAATCCCAGCTTATGACTGAGCAAGGAGTACAAACGCTTGACATGCGACACACCCTACCGAATCTGAAAAATCTACTTCTCACTCTCACAAGTGGGTTAGAGGAAGAGGTAGATACCAGCTCCTCACAGAAAACGTCCACTCACGCCAATGGAGATTCCCTTCGAGATGGTTCCGTCGCTACCACGGGTACTCAGATCCCGGGCGCATCATCTCCCAAAACGTCCACAGAGGCTGATACCGTATTATCGAATGGCGGGCCCACACCTACCAACACAATGCGCAAATCATTCTTTCCGCCTATCAATGTATCCAGTTTTTGGCATTTGCGAACCGGCTCTTCTCGGGCTCTAGAGGGAGCATCGACAGCTCCCTCGCTATCCACAACCCCGGAGCTCAGCGCATCTGAAGATACCGCCGTATCGGAATCTGACGTCACTAGCCCAGGGACTCCATCACCTTCCGAGGGCCAGGCTACAACTGACGGAGCTGATGAGGACTCACCGCTAACCCCAGCGTTGGATCCCTCATCCAGAGCAAACGATGGGGAGCCTCCCACCCCTACCCCTGCAAATACCGGGACCGAGGAGGAAACCGACGACACGGAGACTATCAAAGACGGCACCGTTGGCCGCTCTTCTCAATCGCCCCCAGTGAGCGCCACTCAGAATAGCAGTTGGATCACGAAGGCGTTCTTCGGCCAGCAAATCGATCGCGACCGAGAAGTACGCGAAAGGGGGCGCGACCGCGAAAGAGATGGAGAGAAGAGTGTAGGGCGTCGACGACGTAATCCAGCCACAACGACATCTCTTAGTAATGTCACTGCAAATCCCTCTCCTGCAGAGACTGTCGGTGCCGAGAATCCTGGGGAAACGACTCCCGCAGATTCATCAACGGCTCCCAGTTGACGCCACAAGTATACGTACAGACCGCGTTCCATTGCTCCTATTTACGTTCAAATATTTCACGTCATACCCATAATGCAATTCTTTAGTTTTCCGCTTTCAATCGGCCAAGCATGCATGTGGTGCATTTCTTGGCTTACGCGCGTCGCATCTTTCGAGCCCAAAGGGAACGGCTTGGCATAATGTGATAACAGAACAGGCTCTCCCATGCTAATGTTGACGTGATGCGCTTGTCGATTGCCCGATTGCAAATGAGGTTTACTCATCACGAGGAAGTCCACCCCACCGCTCTTGACACAGCTCTAACCCAACAACCTGATGCTGGATATTTCATTCCAGGAGGGTGTTTGAAAATTTTATTATTCTTGTTGTGATGGCTCGGCGCGGTGACTGAACGTTACCAATAGAACAGTCATCAAGCTTCCCGCGAGGGGCACATGCACTACTACCTCGACTCGGCGACACGTCGGGCAAGGAAGAGGGTGCTTCCGTCGGATAAACTTTCGATCGAGGATCTCATCATGAAGGCACGCACGCGCGCAATCTAAGGTAGATGATCGGCGAAGGCAAGAAAAAAGTTGGCCAAGCGCAATTTTGGGATGGTCACACATGGGCGTCGGAGAAATAACTTTAGGTTTACAATTATCATTTCAATTGTTCTTATATTTGCATCTCGCGTGCACGAATGATCGGAGGAAAGACAAGACAGTTCGGACCGTACGGCGCCGGTATAGACGAGCAAGAGGCGTAGAAGTCGACGTGTAAGTGGTCATGCAGCATTCAAAGCAGCTACGATCGCATTGCCAGCGGGAGAGGGTTATTCCTTGTCACGCGCGCACGGAACAAAGCTGAGCGGCATTGCTTGGCTTATGGGAGCTATTTTTGGACGAGGCTTGGGGGAATTTTCACTCGTACGAATTTGACGAGCGCTGTACTCCAAGCCCTCGGGCAGCGGGACAGCGCTGTGGAGCTTCTGCTATCTTGGGAGGCTCCACCAACGTAAATTCTTTGTGGTGCAGTCAACTTGAGGCGACAACTTATCCTTATGAAAACCCAAGCAATCTATACCGGCGTTCCACTTGTCAATACAAGCTTATAGCCACGGCCATTTTTCATTGCCAGCGGCCCCAGTAGGAAGACATATATTGTCTTGGAGGACGACAAATTGGTGGTTGTATGGGGCTATATATATAATTGATGATATTATAGATAGATCCACATTTCTGCAGCCACAACAACACTGATCGGTAGACAGCCTGCATACTCCTGCTAGCATAGACCATGGGGGGAAAGTAACTATGCAACGAGGAGATTATACAAAGTCAATTGAATATCAGTATCGAAGAATGCTGGATTGCGCTCGAAGTGATACCAGAGTAATTCCCACGCACGCGCTGTTGACACGTGATCGGAGGCCTCTATCGCATTGCTCGCCGCCCACTTCAAATCCTCTTGGCTCGCTGCATTCTACGATGGATAAGCGAATCGATTCCTAACGCTTCTCAATAATGCACGCCATAATGCGATTCTTCGCTATCTCGGATTTTTGGCACGAATCAATGGGACAGGCTGGAATCCTTGCGAACGAGTTCCTTGAATGGTTGTTGCGCTGATACCGTGGACTATTCCGGCATGCTGAGGTCTTGGCGACTTTATGTGATCCGAAAACCGACGAATGCTGCTTGTATGCGAATAATTGAGCTCATTAAGTGTGTTGCGTTGGAAAGTAGTCGCCTTGGAAGCGACGGACCACGTTTTCGTTTGACCTTGTCGACTGGAGAAAACAACTCAAACGGGCAATTATCTTCGGACCAACGACCGACCGTCCGCAGCAGGAAGAGACCTACAGCATGCTGGACCTCGCCATCGTCAATCTCGGGAGGGAGAAGGGTTTATCTCGTCGTCTTGTCGCCGCTGTGTCCTAATTGCAGACGCAGCAGGTAGCTCGTGGCAGGACGTGTGTCCTGCAACTCCGCCGCTGGCCCTATTGTTTGCTGGGATAGCTGCCCGAATAGCAATTTATCGCTCCCTTAATGCCAAGGAAGCTCAGTAGGCACATGCAGCCTTGGCGTATTGCTTATCCGCACATTTCTCGGAATTTTTCGAGAGGGCGCCCCGCGATGATCTCATTGTCTCCCGACGTTCCGGCACTTGCGGTCGCCGTCTGTGCCCTATTGCACCCTGAATCGCCGACCTTTATGCGCCAGAGTGGCGTCCAATCATCATTGGCCCTAAAAACAGACTTTTAGGCATATTGAGGGGTCGGCGAGGTCGGTTTCTCTGCTAGTGGCTATATCTAGTTTGCTTAGTGGGATGGCTCTGTCTTGGTATTTTTGGATATGATCATGATTTATTGATGATAAGTGCAGATATGGTTTGGAGCTTGAGGAAAAAGCCTTTGTGGGCGGAGTGATCGACGCATTTCCGAGGCGTTCATCCGGCAACTGGTCGTTCTCATGAAGCCGAATACAGGCGAGAGATATGACCAGGAGCTTCGGGCCTATTATTTGCTATGGTTCGGGGCTGCGCATCAATGGAATGGACCTAGAGGCTACGAATGGATTACGATGTGCAAAACTGCTGCGGGTGGTGGGGACTCGTCTCGTGCTCGTATTAGCCTTGCTCTCAAACTTTCTCGCTCCTTGCGCAGCTGCGTGTAGTAATGTTTCAGGAGTTCTGAGTAATATAGAGTCATACGGAGAAGCCCCGAAGCGTGAATGCTGATCGTGCGCGGCTCTTGCTATGATTTCCAATGATTGTGGCACAAATCATGATACCTGTCTCCTCCGTTCGCTCCCCAGATCGTGCGAAGGGATATAATAGGCCTGAGTATTTTTTTGGTGCTGCGCTTTCAGTAGCTAGACAACGGGAAGGCCACATATTGATGTCGAGTCTAGGTCAATGTTTTGATCCAGCGCGGCAATAGAGATGTGTGGGGGTGCGTAGGGTAAACCATCCTAGCGTGTCACTCCCTGTCCTTTGGGAAAAAAAGAATTGGAGATTGCGGGCGGCGGCGACAATTATAGACAAAGCCTTTTGGACCAATTGTGAGCTGTAACAAACTAGCTGCTGCGTACCAAGGCAATGCAACCGCTGTCGACCGCGTGTCATAGGCGAGGGGGGGGATACATCGTTTTGCCAGCCGTCGACAAAATGCCTAGGCCCGCCTGGGGACTGGGACTGGCACGATGGCCCATGGATAAGGGAGCGAGTGATGGTGCCACTGCCACCTAGGTGATAAGGTCCCTGGTACAACCTTCGCGCTAAAGGGCAGGGTGGGCCGCCGAGCCATTCTTGCATTTCAGTGCTGCGGAGCGATTGAATTGAAAAGCCGAAGTTATTTCTGGCCCCTCCTGCGCAGTGAGTTCCCGCAATAATCGGCAGGAGGATAGTATTCCACTTCCAGACAGCGAAAGCAAAGCTCAGCGCAGGCCAGCATGGGCCCCATGGCCAGGGCGAGCCAAGCTAGCCCGCCCCCATAGGAGGCATTGAGTGGCCGGCGACCGCCAAGACCACTGGAGTCCCATCGCGTGTCAGGAATTGAATTGGTCGTCACTTCTTTTCATCCCATTCAAATCTCGATCGACAAGTGGGGGTGTTTTGCCAAGCAAATGTCCCCTCGGGCACAACCATTTCTCCCTCCCTTTTCCCCCCCTTGTCCTTTTAACTTCCATACCCGCCCCAGCTGAGCGCCACCTCTTCCTCCCCTAAGCGCGCTCACCCACCATGGACGACCTCGATGTGCAGCGCTGCCAGTGGATAGATTGCAGCTTTGAGGCACCCGACGCCGAGCTCCTCTATCTGCACCTCTGCAATGACCATATTGGCCGCAAGTCGACCAACAATCTCTGTCTGACCTGCAAATGGAAGGACTGCGGAACGACCTGCGCAAAACGAGACCACATTACCTCGCATCTCAGAGGCAAGTTGTCGCTCTCTCACTGGCCATCTACTCATCGCCTCGGCGTCTGTCACTAACCCCCCCCCTCCGTCACTGCCTTTCCTCCTCGTGCTCCACTATCTTATTGACTCAACTGCTCTCGGTGGACATCCCTCCGTACTGCCTTGCTACCTGGGCCACCAACCGGCAACAGTCCACACCCCCCTCAAGCCCCACTACTGCTCCGTCTGCAGCAAGAAGTTCAAGCGCCCTCAGGATCTCAAGAAGCATGAGAAAATCCACACCGAGGAGCACCATGCCCAGCACAAGCACTCAAAGGCGATAACCGTCTCGGATCCTGGCTATTCGCATCGTGTCCGCCGCAATCAACTGTCTCAACCACCCGAGAATCTTGGGCGAACCATCCGAGGTAGCGCAGCTGATGCCAAGACCTCCCAGCGGCGTGACAACAACACGGGCAGTCCAACCACGAGTCGTGATACGCCACCATCGCCCGGTATGTCATCACATCTTTTTCACATTCCTGTCATCGCATCCCGCCTGCCCGAGGTCCTTTTTTTGTGCAGTGCCTTATTTCGTCACTTTATTTGACATCACCACTGACCTTATCCCGTCCCACTCCTTTGGGAAAAACCGCGCACAGATTTACACACTATATCATCGAATGGCCAGGTGTGCCGCATTTCTCCCCCCCCCTTCTTGGCGCGCGGTGCAATCAAATTGACTTAATCTCAATTACAGTCCTTCGATGCCAAGCCCAACCTATCTGACTCGGATCCCTCTGGTGTCGAGCTTTTCTTCCAGGAGCTTCGCAAGCGTCGGTTCGAGCCTACATATGATGCCCGTGAGTGTCGCGCCAAGTTTTGTCAACGTCATTGCATATGGTCCATTCGCTCATCACTCCGATTGCTAAATTCGTCCTCCCTGCGTCTAATTGCGTATACCTCGGCCATACTTTTGCGCTGGCCCATTTTTACACCTTGGCTTTTTTCAAACACTCGGATCGGGGGCAATCTCTCGCTATTTCACGGCGATCCTCTCCGTCTCATGGCCGACATTTCTGTGTCCCTCTCTCCAACATCTCGTCATTCTCCCAACCGTGCGGTGGCTGCCCATCTGAATTCTCATCTCTCATGATCCTTTCAATCATTCACAATCTTCCTCCACGGCATCCAATCATTGTGCATTTCCGCATTCACTCCCCATGTCTCCTCTGATATCATGCATATGTGCCCCGCCCCCACGTGCAGAAATGGCTGAGCGGCTCCAAGCACTGTCAACCGCAGCAATAACCCAGTACCTGACTCAATATCATCAGGCCCAGGCAGCATTGGCCGCGTTCCAACAGCAACAGCACCTCCCGCCCTTGGCAAATGCCCATTCCCTCGGGCTCGCGGGCTCGCACCTTCAGCACCATCTTCTCTCGAATAACAACAGCTCCAATCTTCTCTCAGCTAACCTCGGTGGCTCTGCCGCAACTCCGTTTGGGGCTGGCAACGGGTTACCACAAAGCATGGAGGAACTGGCGTTCATCAACAACTTCTTGATGAAGCTCGGGGAGCAGATCGCCAGTGGGGATTTCTACAGCGCGGGCATCCCGCCGCCCAGTGCGGCAGCAGCGGCGTCCATTGCAGCTGCCGCTGCGGCCGTGCACACATCAGCGAACGCTGCTGCCCTTGGTGGCATCTCTTCGCTTGGCTCGTTCTCCGCACCGGGTCAGGGAGGGGCAGCGGGCTTGTTTGGTGCGCAACCGCTCTCCTCCCCCGGTGCCTATCCTGGTGCGGCAAATCTCGGAGGTGGGTTGGCCGCGGCCGGATACGATCCCGCACTCTTGGCCCACCTGGGTCTGAACCCGGCCTTGGCTATGAACTTCCCATTACCTACGACGAGCCACCAGTTTGTTACGTCTACTGGGAACAACGACTATATGGGATCGTCCAACAACAGAACAGGAGGTGGTGCCACCAATGGATTGTACCCGAACCCTGCATCCATGTTCCCATCCAATTCTACGTCTTCTGCATCAGAGGCATCCAACTCGCCACTCGCCCACGCACATGCCAACCATCACCAGCCTACCGATTCATCGTTCTCGTTCTCATCCTCGTCCAGTCGCGGTGGGCTTGGTCACGGTCGTCGCACAAGCTCATCTACCGCTCGCACTACTCCCGAGCTTCTGGAGGGCGAGTCTGTTGCTGCTGGTACGAAGCGTTCCAGCTCTGCAAGTGGGCATTCGGATGGGGACGTAGACGCCGACGGACGCCCGTACAGCCATGTGCCCGGACACGGACGAGGTGGGCCCGAAAGCGCCGGGCTTGGCAACATGGGCGAGCCGAAGAAGCGGAGTCGATTGGATGTGGACGCGCGCGCGTCTGCGAGTTCTGCTTCGCCGCCTTCGTCGTCCTCGCGACATTCGCGGTACCAATCCGGTTCGCCTCACGGATCAGACGAGTACGATTTGCGTCATCTGCAGGCCCAAGCAAATGCACATGCACAACAGCAAGCATCCAACTTCTTTGGCGGCCCGACGCCAACCGCTACCGATTTCAACATGCATCAATTTGCCGCGGGAATGGGTCTTGGCAATGCATCTGTGGCTCTTGGAGGTGGCTTGGCGCCTGGTGTGGGCGATGCGGCGCGGCGCGAGCATGTGCCTCGCCTGGGACCGTACGACGGATCCCTGTTTGCACCTCCGACCTTCCACCACATCCCGCGCGTCCAGTCATCCGCTCGGGCAGCCGCAGCCGCGTCTGGCGGTGTGCGCGTCAAGGAGGAGGAGATAGACGAGGCGACGGAGTTGCCAGAGGAGCAAGATCCCGATACGGATGTGGAGTTGGGATCGGACGGAGAACCCAAAGTGGGCAGACTGCGCAGGATTCACCCTCAACCCGCGCCTCGTCCTGTCCGCCGACTATCGTCCGCCTCATCAGGTTCAGCGCATATCCCGACGCTTCCCCCGATCTCTCAAATCGGCAGCACGTCGGCGACCCTTCCTGCCTACCCAACTATCGACACCTCGCTCAAGCTTCCTGCCCTCCGCAACATTGGATCTCTTTCGCCATTGTCCTCATCACCCACCGCCCGACGACCTGCCACTCGCCCCACTCGTCATCGCCGACGTATTAGCAGGGGAAGCTTCTCATCCCTCTCTTCCACTACTACCACCCGGACCACCTTTTCATCATCGTCCACTACCCCTCGCTCTTCCGCGTATTCGCTGCGCGGTGAGGGAGCGGAGGAGGACCTGATGGAAATGGAGGATGACGAGGATGCGGCGAGTGAGAGCGAGATGGACGAGGATGAGCAAGAAGACCAGCGGAATGTCCGCTTGCCTGGCGTGGAGAGCATCCTCGCCGGCGCTGCTGCAGCTGCGCAAGCTGGCCAGCCTGCACATATGGACCATATCACTGGTGGCGTTCGTGGTATTGTACTGCGGTCAGCTCCAACGACGCCTCTTATGGGCGGCGCTGGTATGTCCGCCAGAGCATCGCTCTCTGGTGCCACTTCGCCACCTTCCGTTACTGTATCTCCCCCTACGCCAGCCGTCAGTGCAGAGCAACGCAAGGCTCATGCCGAGCTCATTGGTCGCTTGCTCGTGTTCATCAACGCCGAATTCGCGAAGCGCCATCCTGGTGCGCTCGGCGCTGGTGAAGAACATTCGCTCTACCCATCAGTCTCAAAAACATCGGCTGCTCGCCGTTCACGTTCGTTGTCTTCGTCTGATGATGAGGAAGAGGAAGAGGACGAGCTGGAAGATGATCTTCCCTCACCTGCCCATCGCGCGGCTCCCAGGCAGTACTACAAGCGCGCGGTCAGCGACGATGAAGATGAGGACGATGAGGAGGGAGGTCATCCAATGTCGTACAGCCGCGGGTCGGCGGGCGACTCGCTCTACCCTCAGCTCAGAGCACCACCTCAACACCACGTCTACGCGCAGTAGTCCCTCCTCTTCGTTCTGTCACCTTTAGCTCGAATCCCCTCCGATTCCCTTTACCTGGACCTTTTTTCTCTCTCCACTGATCACTCATTCTAATTTATTACTGCAAATTTCTCTTTCGTTAGTTAGTTCATCATCATAATAGTCGTCTGGACAATCTTTCTGGGCTCTCATCCATTTTTCTACTCTCGTTGCTTTCCGTTTCGCCTGGCTGTACACTTCATGCATTCTTGTATCCTCTGCAATTTCGCCTCGCTGCCTCACAACATTGGTTTCCAGCATTACGCAATCCAATTTTTGTGAATCATTCAACGCGTGTTCGAGTGCCAAGCTGGGAAGCGAAAACCTGCCCATGTTTATTATGACGTGAGATTATGAGATATACGATGGCGAACTAAGGTCACAGGGCAAGGGCAAGGCATCAAAGGGTGGGGGGAAAATGCGTAGTCCCAAAAAAGGATACAGGCGAGCGGCCACAAAATTGAGAAAAGCAAACGTTGGGCACATGTAACTACTCCCTAGGTGGCGAGGCAGCCGAGGCCTTGAACGATAGCTTGATTTTGGGTTTGTTGACGACAACAGGGGTGGAAGGGGTATTAGTTGTAGGAGACATTGGACCAGACAGGGGAGGGCTTGTCGCGAGCGGCGAAGGTGCTGTAGGACTGAATGACGTTGACATGCTCCGGAAGGGAGGATTTGGAGGGGGAGGCATCAAACCAGCTGCAGCTGCGGCGGCCGTAGCAGTGGTGTCGGAAGCGATAGAGCCACCATTCCCAGCAGGTGATTGTGGCGGAGGCGAAGAGGCAGAAGGAATAGCAGGCACAGCCGTGGAGACTCCGCCATTTGGGGGATTGAATTCCGCCCAGCGAGGGCATTTTCGGTTGGTTCCTGTCGAAAAGCAGGGATGAGTATTAAAGGATGGGAAGAGTAATGGCGAGGGTGAACAATGTGGCTAGATTGCGAATAAGATAAGGGGATTTGAAAAGGAAAACACGCACTCATGTGCCCAACCTGCCCACAATTGCTGCAGCGACGCTGAAAGGATATATGCTTAAGCTTAGATTTTCCCCGATCCAGAGCGACAAAGAAACTCACAGAGGTATCCGCTTTGGGAGCTCGGTCGAGCGTAATTGGGGCTCCTCCCTCTTTGATAATTACGGCATTCTTGCGCTGCAGACGACGATCCTGGTTCTTCTGTAGCTTGGCAAGTCGCTCCATGAGCCTGCGGAATATGGAATGATGAGCTACGCCGGAACCAGAAGAGGGCGGAAAAACGAACTTTTGCTTAATTGCTGCATCTTTCACAGGATCACCAGTCGGCTGAATTTGATCAAGATCCATATTCTCAAGCTCTTCCTCTTCTTTCTTCTTGATATATGTGGCGATGACGTTGGGATCCCTGATAGTTTCAATCTGCCACTTGCCATCGACCTGCGAGGAATGCATGCGTTCCGTGAGAAAACGAGTCACAATCGACGTGAATCAGCTCACCAGCCGTCGGATGTTTAGCTTCTTCCGGCGATGAGTTTCTTCCGGTGACGGAGACTCAGGGCGCTCGGAGTCACGGCCACCAAAGATAGAATCTTCACGTTTCACCTCATCGACTGCAGACTGGGCCTTGTCAGCACCTTCTTCCTCGTCAGAGAGCTCCGGTGGGACACGATTGCTCAATGCCTTGTACTGAGCTCGCCATATACGATCAATCTCAGAGCGGTAGACAGTCTGCTGTTGTTGAACATTGTACTTGTGGCCAGTCTTCAACCGGTCCGCTTCGGCTGCCGAGATATCAAATGAGCGTCAGGGTTTAGCGTTTCTGACATGATCCCACTGAATAACGGACCTTGGGCCTGTTCCTGATCTTCACCAGCACGAACGAACACCTCCTTCATCGACACTCGGATCGGACTGAAACCCTCTCCACGGCCGGTAGGGTCACCAGGCCCATGGAGTTTGATCATTGCTTTGTTCTGCATGGCATTGATGAAGTTTTTGGTGGTAATCCATGGCGCGAGCTGTTGTTCCAGGTCGAGCTTGCTTTCGTCACCATTTTCCTCTGCTTCTGCTCCCGCCTTGCCATAACCAGAATCAAGCAGATGCCGTTGGCCGACTTGCATCGACTCTGAGAGCACGACATGTTCTGGAGTGAGTAGCTCGAACATTTTGGCATCAGGGATAACTTCGTGTGTCGGCCGCAAACGCCAGAAACCCTGGTGTGGGCCAGTACGACTATACTCCATGAATTCCTGCAGAATCAATTAGTTCTTTCATTGACAGGCGTAGCATGCGAAGGCCAAACCTTCATTCGCTGACGCATCTGGAGCTCGTTCTGGTCAGGGAAGTACTTCAGCACGCTCTTGAGGCTCATGTGCTCCTCGGGCGTCTTTCGTAAGAGTTTGTACGTCATCTGCATAAGTCGGTGTTTGATTGTGGCGGTAATTTTTCGGGAGTGTGGCCCAGGGACTTCAGTCATTGGGAAGGTCTGCCCGACAGTGAAAAGTGCTTTGATCTCTCGAATATAGTAGCTTGCCACACCACCTATTGTGCTCCTATTACAAAAGTTAGTTACACTTCAGCCAACGAGCAAGTGTCACTGACCGAACGACGAGGAAATCGGTGGGCTCAGATTTGTGACGGAAGAGGGGAGCTCTAACCAAGTTATTGTACAAAGCCGGGATTGTCTGTCCTCGATCCACGCCACCAAACTTGAGGAAAGGCGACTCGTCATTTGGTTCAAGGATAAACGGCTCCCCAAGATCAAGCTAGGGACCAATACAATGAAAAATAGCTCGCGCGTAATGATGGTGGTAGCTTACGTTTGGAACATGCTCATCTTCGTCATTCAGCTTACGGTAGTAGTTTACGAGGATAGAACCCATCCCGAAGTTATTGAGCACTGCAGGGTATTCTTCCTATATCTTCGGTGAGTAAGATATTCAATAAATATGTCTCGATACGCACTGAATACTCAAGCAGAACGAATGGCCCAGTCTCGCGAAGACTGATATCACCAGTTGTGCGAAGCGCTTCTGAAGGATCACCACCACCATTTGCAGAAACCTTTCGGCCAGATTTATCCTTCTTTTTCTTCGCTCCTCGTACTCTTGAGAACGTGAATTGGAAGTTGAGAGGAAATTGCATTGCTGGGCGATGGAACGATCGAGATTCAAGCTTCGTGAGCCTGGTTTTGTACTGGTGCAGGACGATTTAGTTAGCGATGGCTGACACAGATGGACTGGATTCTCACCCATGGAAGCTGTAGCTTGACTGCAGGATACGCGTGTTGTACGAGGAGCTGGCCGAAGGTTTGACGAACTCGGTGGCGTTCGCGGGTAATCTCATAGGACTGGTCATTGGAGATATTGAACCTGTCCTTGATGTAATCCTTTCGGTGGGACGGGAGACCTGACGAGATGACCACTTGTTGTGGCTGATCAGCCCGCCGTTTCTTCCGCTTGCCAGTTTGAGCATCTAGGTGGAGCTTGGGGTCAGTTATAGCACAAGAAGTCATCCGATTTGATCCAACCTTCTTTCTCTTTCTTTGCTGCCTCTGCAGCTGCCGTAGCAGCCGGATCCAACCACTCTTCCTCTTCGTCTAGTTGCAACTGGGTAAAGTCGGCGAACATGGAATGGCGGTCCCAGAGGATGCTATTCATCCAGGAGCCAGATTCGAGAGCGGAATTAACAGACTGTTGCATCGTTAATGCTGTCCCTCGATTCACAGCCCTATGGTCGAAAGTATCAGATGACCATGACAGTTAAGAATTACTACGGTATCGCACTCACATGCTCGGTTCGTAGACAATAGCGCTTTCCCAGTCGTATAAGTTGACAGGGTCGTAATTTCTGTCATTCAGGAGGAATTCGCGGTCTGCCTCAGAAATCTCAGGCTGACTCTGTTTGCCATGTCAGCTGCCACACTGGACATGGATTTTAGAGAGACCTTCACCTTGAGAGCGCGACGAAGTACCGCCTCGTGCATCTGTTGGGGGTTCTTTCGTGCTTGCAGCGCTTGCTCTTCAGCATCTAACGCGATTGACACGCTTTTGGAGGTAGTCTTGAGGTTGATAGTGGAGGGGAGGGGTTGTCGTGGTACTTTGGCGGGCGGTGGATGTGCACCATCTTCTTCTAAGAGTTGAAGACCAAGAGAATGAGTGGAACATTGTGGAACTGGTAAGACGGTTGGCTAACCACTGGGTGGAGGGTGATAATGTGTTCGTGGTTTCTCCTCAACTTGATACTGCAATAGCTCCGTAAAGTTGATAGGGGCCCCGGAGGTGTACTTGGGCCATATATCGGTGATGGTCCGTGGTGGTGGAGTCTTTGGTTGTTTAACCTTCCGCTTCTTACGTGGTCGGGGTGCGTCTGGGTCTATGCCTTCCCGCAGACGCTTTGGAGACCCAGATTGCGACGAAGAAGATGAAGTCGAGGAGATATGGGTACCCTTCCGATCTTCTCGTTTGATCTCTTCATCTACTTCATCCTCGAAGTCGTCACCAACGTCAAAACCGACGGCTGCCCCAGAGTCGTCTCGCCGCCCAGTCGGTACACCAAAGTCCCAAGAACTGAGTCCAAGAGCGCCAATATCACCAATTCCTAGACTTGAGAAGAGGTCGTTCTGAATCCATTGTATCGCTGCGTGGTCGTCCGACTCATCGACTGTAGAAGGCATGAGGGGGATGTCAACAACGGTAAACTCACTCTTTGGCTCGTCCTCCCCGCTTTATATGGTCTCGGCGGGCGCATCACAAATTGACTCGATTCTCTATCTTGTCTTGGCTTAGCGTAAATCATCCATACCATGGCTGTTGCGTTAGTACTGAAGACACCCAGACGCTGTTCGGGCTGTTGCTGCATCTTAGTTGAGAAACCCACGCTGTCAACTTCGTCCAGTTGCTATAATGCCCCACGATCGATTCAGTCGACCCCTCGAGTACAGGATCAAACGAAAGTTCTTAAACCCTTCCAAACCCAATTAGACTGTAGGTCTAACACAAGATCGGTATTTGCTCAAGGATGGGTTACGAAGATGATGCAGAGACCTGACGAGGGCCGACCCCGCGGTATGGTAAGTGTACAGTTTGTTTATTCGAGAAATGTGCTCCTGGGCCTCGGTTCATGCGCTCCCGCCTGCACCGTACCCAGCAGAACGAGCAAAGCGGCGTCGGGCAGCATCCTGGTGCACTACCAGCACTCCAAGAATTATTTGCTCGATTTCATCAGCCATCGATGTCGTGACGGCAAGCGTAGCCGCCTCACGTCCGAGGAGCTTCTTATTGTAGGAGGCGAGAACGCTTCCATCTTGATCGACGAGCTATTCAAAAGAAACTGTGTCCAACAAAAGGAGACGAGACCAACTGCCACGACGTACCTCTGGGCAACGCTCTCCCTTCCACTGCACATCGGAATCTTCATTGGACATAGTCCGACCCGGCCATAGCCTAATATCGTTCCACTTAGCTGGGCTAGCCTATCTGTGATATCTTAACTCACCAGTTGTGCCATTTCTTCGGGAAAGCCTCCTTCACCAACACAGGAGGTTTCCCTCGGAGCGTTAGAATGTCACTTCCTAGGGTCTTCCATTGGATGGATGCAACTTCTTCTTTCTCCGCAGAAACGCCGCCATGTTGGACAGATAGGGTGGTTGTGCCACGTCTGAGCATCTCTAGAGGACTTTCAATCGTGTAAATCGTCTGTCCGTCAGGACTAGTTATCGTGGTATTGTCGAGGCTCTTGTTGGAGCAACTGAAAACGATCATATCGTTTTGCGGGCCTGACATGATTAAACAATCGGTTATACGTCTGATATAGAGCGGGTTGTGTGGGTGGGGGTATGATCGTGAGGAATGGAGGAGTTGGTGCGGTCTACTGATTTTATACCTTTCAGCAAAAACAGGGTTTTCGTGCGACGTCAGTGGCGTATTCTTCGCTCCTCTTCGCTCCATGGATATATCTTTGCTTCTTATTTCAAACTTTGGCTCGAAAACGCTCTTGGCATTATGTTGGAAATTATGACTCTATCTCGACGTAGATGTAGCTCTTAGGCAGCTCCTTGACATCAGACGCTTCAGTGGGGCCACCATCCTCCCATCCTGCGGCAACGCCGCCGAACTCCATCTTTGTGAACGACCATTACACCCAAAATCACCCCTTCGATTCTTGGAAGCAAGGACGTCGCTACTGTCAGCGTGGCTGTTTCACCTCTGAAGAACTTCTTATTGTACGAGACCAGGACGTTTCCGTCCTCGTCGAGGAGCTGCAAGGATATTGTCAGAAGGACATTCAACGCATTAACGAGGAACCTAAGGCACTGACTCGTGGTCAACTTTCTCCTCGCCAAGTCAGCTTCGACTCAGAGGGCAGTGTTCGACCAGGGAAGAAGCTGTTGAGCAAAAATTGGATCACTCAAGCCATGTAACAAAAACCTCGGCAGAGAGCATGCTTACCAGTTGTACCATTTTCTCGGGAAGTATACGTTGACTGAAGTAGGCTCCTTTCCGTCCACCAGCACCTTGTCAGCCGTCCAGTATCTCCACTCCACCGTCGCCACCTGTTGAGTGACAGGGTCCGTCTCTACCTTCCCTGGGACTCTTTTTGATAGCGTCGATGGATGTGGTAGCCAGCCGAGGGGCGTCTCAATGATGTATGATGTCTGCCCGTCGGGACTAGTGATGACGGTGTTGCGAAGACTTTTGTTAGAGCATTGGAAGGTGACAGTGCTCGGAATGTCGGGGGTCTCGATTTTGGTATATTCCGCCATGTTGTTTTTCTGAGGAGGCGGAGGACGGGAGAGTCGAATATTTATACTTCCTACCTCTGCCCCGAAATTAGCCAGCGAACCGCTACAATGAGTTAGTGTGAGCGATCGCCTGTTCTAGGCACTGCCATTTCAACTCTGGTATGCGGAGCAACAGGAAAGCAATAAGTTATCTGTGTGCAGTGGGTGTCACCCTTCACGGGTGCTGTCAATCCCGACAAGGAGCGCCAAGTGAACGTGTTCGCCACAGGCGATCGGCTGTGCCACGCACTGCCATGAATGTATAACAAGGGAGATAATGGCACCCTGCTTGTGGGGATCTTGGCAAATGAGCTGGAGATTCTCTCCCTTCTTGAAACACCTTGTGTGATCCTCGTGTTGACACCCTGAGCCGCGGGCAGCGGGGGCGCTGAGCAGGTTTTTACAAACTCAGCCCGGTGAATATTCCCAAACACTTTCGAAAGGCTAGCAAGTACGCGTGCTAACGGATTTACATGTGCTCAACAATCGATTTCCAATATGAACAATACCTCGAATGAGTCATTCGAGGAACAACGTCCGCTTCCTCCACTGTGTTTGTCCTTGTTGACATCCACGAATGCGGTCTGTTGAGGACATTCAGTCTGTCTTGTTTCCGAGTAACTGCTGCAGAGAACAGACCGTTTCTGCTCTGTAGTGGTCTCCCTTCTATAACTATCTCATCTTGGAGTATCTTTATTGCTATCTTATTGTCATGCTCGCGTTTTGCTCCAAGTTCATCGCGAGCATCCTGCCCAAGCGAGGAAAGCGCCATACCGTTGTACGAAGGTCTGATTCAATCGAGGCGCGGAGCATATCAGGCAACTCAATTCCATCAACCTTGTTCGACGATCATTCCGAACATGTGGAGGTCGAAACGCTTGTCGATGGTATGTTCAGATTCAAGCCTGCGTCTTCTCGAAGGTTATTAACGTATTTCGCCTGGAACCAGTCCCTACTCGAGGTCTGAAGCGAACCGGAAGTAATATTAGTGTGAGCTCGCAATGTTCTAGCTTCGACAAAGGCAGTGGCGGTCACACCTCTCGCACTGACGGGCCGAGAAAACGGCAACGGCTGAATGAAGCATCCCAACGAATCTCTTCCCTTGCCATATCACCGTCAAATGAATATAAATCCCCTCCATCCACATCCCTGGATGCCCTTCCAGCTTCGTCTACTTCTCGCCTCTTGGCCAGTCAAGAGCGAGCTGCTTCGTTGAGTCACGCCATCCCCACCCATCCAACCTCCGACCTACCCTTTCCCGTTAAGCCTTTGATTCCGATTCCTTCAGGTGGGCCGCATGATGTGTGGGCTATCCGGACTGTTCGTTGATGTATGTCCCTGTTTCGTAGCACCTTCGGAAATTGCTCCACCCCCACCTCTACCCTCGGTATCTCTCTCGCCGCAATCAATGCCACCGCCTCCTACGCCTCCCCAGCCCCATTCGCCTACTATCCAAGCTCATCCATCCTCTGTAGCCCCTCAAATAGCCCTCCCTAGAGAATCCACACCATTGCCTTCTCGAACGCTCGCCCCAAACGGCGAGTCAACCCGCGTAGAGATTGCATTCGCCAAGTTCTTCTCGGTTCTGCTCTCATGTCCTGATCATGATGAAGAAATTTCACGAGTGTCTCGTGAGATTCTCAAAACCTCCCAGTGGGCAACCTGTCTTGCCGCGCACGAGAAAGCCTCCAATGATCAGTGGCCCTCTAATGGCAAACGCAAGAACCGACTAGCAGACTTGCTCAATGTTATCAATAGCTCGGCCGCCGAATGCGGTCTCACTGCTGAAAGGAAGCATACCATACAGTACGGTCGTCACGATTTGAAGGGCTTCAACAATTTCGCGCCTAGAACACCAAGCATCGATCTAGGTACGCTTGGGAAGTATCTGGTTCGCTGATACTATTTCCTCACTCTGTTCATCTTTCCTTCCATCTCCGACAGACCACCCCTCGATGAGACGTAAACTATCCATTTGGGAACCTTGGCAAGGTATGTGCTGCTGCAAGAGACACATTGTCATACCATTGACCAATTCTCATAGACCAAGCAGAAGAGCCATGCCTTGGGACGTTGCCTTCTCTCTCTCACTCCCCGGTCTCTGCTTGGCAGCGAGCGGTAATCCTGGTCGACACTCGAGTCAGAATGGAGTTCGACTCACCATCAGAGTCTCCTGTCCCTTCCGTTTCTGGAGGTCGCAAGCGGAAACGCTCAGACTCCGACGAGCCTGATGGATCTCAGACGAAGAAGCGGTTCCGAATCAAGGGTACCTTACACGACGATGTGCAAGGGTCTCCTATGGAAGAGAACTTTTCTCGCCTTTCATGGATCACCTTGCAACAAGACTATTTCACCCCTCCCAAATGGGACAGACGCATGAAGGCAGATGCAAACCGGGTCTTCCGCGAAACAGGTGGCACAAGAAGGCACATACTTGGCATCTACGCTGATCGCGTCTTCATTCGGTTCTGCTTCTATGATCGCGCCGGACTCGTGTACTCTACACCGCTTGACCTCCGGAACGAGGCAGATGCAGTCAGATTTGTCGCCTCCATATTGTCCATGTCGTTCCTCGACCCCATCCAGCTTGGACTCGATCCGTATATTGCGTCTATGATGGGTGGCCAGGAAACAGCCCTACTGCAGCAGAAAGAAAACCTATTCCTAGATGTCGGTGGTGCTATATTCCATGCTGATAAACATATCCACGCTGATGTTATGTCGGGGCGTGGTACATCTGTTTGGGAGGCTACTCCCGCTACTCCTGGGACTGATGGCGAGCCCACACCAGCCTCGTACGAGGGTGTGCCCTCCGAGGTGATTCTGAAGATGGCGTGGCAGCAGGTTGGTATGCGGAATGAGGATGATATGATGAGACTTGCTGAGGAGCGTGGCGTGGAGGGCCTAGCACGCCTTTATCGCTCATCTACTGTTACTCGGCTTAGTGACGGTCTACGTGGCCGTCTCACTCCTTCTTCAATGTACGCAGACCGCGAGCTGAGGATTCAGGTAACAGGGCCTCGAGCAATACCACTCTACTTGGTAAGGGATCTTGATACTATGAAGGCCGCTTACATCTCACTCGTCAATGGTGGGCTGTCTTGGTTTACTCCCATGCTCGCACTCTTACCTACTATCTCCGCACTGTAGCCCACCACGACCTCTTCGTCAAGACTGGAATTCTCCATCGTGACATCAGCCCCAACAACCTTATGGTCGATCACTCAAATCATCGTCAAGGAGTTCTCATAGATCTTGACATTGCTGCTCGAGTGAATGAAGAAGGGAATCCTATCGATGGCCTCCCCCTTCCCGTTGCAGGAACGCTACCGTACCGTGCATGGGAACTCATTCGACCAGAACGGCCCCCTAGAGCCTACTACCGCCATGATCTCGAGTCCTTCTTTTACTCTTTATTGTGGATCGTTTTCCACTATCAAGACGGGGTATATTACCATAATCCGATGGCTCACGTCACCAGCTTCGATTTTGATGAGAATTGGAGCGGTACGCGAGGAAACAAGGAAGGCTTTTTGATCGCTGCTCACAAGAGGTCGCTTCCGCCGGCTCCTTTAGTACATGAATGGCTGAACAAGCTGCGGACCCTGTTTGGGTGTGCATATGATGCAGAACGGCTCGAACTTTATGCTGTGAAGGCTCCATCAATCTCCCCACCTTCCTCCCCGACTTCATCTGTCTCTTCGAGAGTCTCCTCAATCGCCAATTTCTCGAGTACGCTGGGAGGACGAGTGTCTTTCAAGGCGTTCATGGAGATATTGATTACAACAGACAGCAATTGATATTCGCTTTGTTGTACGTCTGACATGTGGAGCATAGGAATATCCTATCATATATCTTTGGCCCTTATCGTGACGATGAAACAAGCTTTGTGCCACATATGGTATTGAAGATACTAGAAAAGCATATAAGAAGATTTCCATACATATGCATAAGTCGTAGAGGAAAAGAAGCGGAAATTTGGGGAACCATTGTTCATCAGTCAAGTCTTCTCGGAAACCAAGTGAGAGTATGCATCTTTCGCAGCTACGAAAGCATTGATAAGTTTGCCTGTTGTCAGAGATTCTTCCATGAGTTCTTGAGCAATAGTCTTCGTGAGGGCCATCATAGGTGAGGTATGAATTCGTAAGCCTTTGGCAAAAAGCTTTCCGAACTTCCCAGAAGCCATTTCATTCATCAATACAGAATTCTTTGCGTCCTCGATATTGGACCAAGTGTTCTTGTAGCATTTCTCGACCTCCGTGTTGATGACAGGACGGCCACCCACTGTTGTCATCGCTTCGTGCAGGAAAGAATAACCCAAGGACTGAGCTTCGTCGTCGACTGTTGGCCGCGTTTGCCGATCACTTAAACTATGGAGAGGAACCATGAAAGGGTGGGAGAACGTTCTGCCCGTGGACAGCGCCTTGTTGATGAGGTCGCAGATTGGGAGGCATATGGGGGACGTGGTGTCGTTTCGGTCTGTGCGGCGTCGCTTGCCGTTTTCGAGTTCAGAATCTGAGAGAAAGTCAGAAACAACAAATCGAATATTGATGATAAACCAACATTCAACATCCTGCAGCCAAGCCGACTCCCATCCACTTAGAACCACATGGGACGTATCAGCGCGAGATGCCCACATATTGTTCAGGCAAATATTTCCATGAAACACGCCGAGCTTTGCGCAATCTTGGATACCTGTGACATTATCAGAATGTATGAATCAACTTACGGAGGCCACACCGCTTACATTCAGCAACTCCGATATAGCCCACAAGCTTTTTCTGGATATCAAGGACGCCACAAAGGGGCATCCAATCACCTTCCCACACTTCAACTTCTTGGACAATATTGACGCGGCGGAGACTGGGGGCGCATTGGGCGTCCGCGCGTGTAGCTGCCTCTGGCACAGGGAAAGCTAAGCGTAGTTCACGACGCAGTGGACCAGTGTCAAGATCTTGAAGACGAGAACTTGCGGCCAGTCTAGGGAGAGCAGCAACGCCTTGTGATGCAAGGAACCGAATCAACTTAGTCTGTGACACGTTCCCAAGATGTCGATATTCGATGAAGAGGGTGTACGATTCATCAGAGCCAAGGAGCTTCGCCCTGTAGACCAGCTGTCCTTTGCCAGTGTGACTTCGTGGCATGCACCTTCGACGATGAGTTTCGGATTCCGGCCACCAGGGATGGTTGATAGGAGTGGGAGGTTTGGTGAGACGGCCACCATTTTTCAGGCTCTTGCGTATCAGGTGTAGCTCGACGTCCATTGCAGCACGCTCGATCGGTATCAGTCGGTCAACTAGATTCACCCCATAGCCGAATATTTGAACATTGTGGCCAGCTTCCGTAGTTGTATCCAAGGAAAAGGGCTTGCAGCGTCGTACGATATCTTGTGAGGTGTCGTCGCAGTAGGTATCGCCAGATTCGAATGGTATCGTGGATAATATCGTGCTTTCGGCGGTGGAGAGTGTATGAATGGCGGGATTGAAGAAACCCGGAGAATCGCAAGTATCCTGGAGCATGGCAATAGAAGCAAAGAGATAGGCTGGAAGTACCGAGAAATCCACTTCCGGGCTCCGAATTGTACCAGCCTGGTCTTGGAATGTCACGAACATCCGAGGTGCATTGATGGCAATTGCAGGGATAGAGGTCCGAGTCAGAGTTTGTGCTGAGCGAAGGTGCGAAGAAGATTCTGCGAGTTGCTCTCCAACGTTTAGCTTTGGGGGATGCTTCAGCTCTACATCGCTGTAGGTGGAGCTAGGAAGGGCCTGGACGGTGGGATCATAGATATCTGGTGGCCTGGAGAACCCTGTGCCTAACGTTTTGATCTCAATCACAAAGACACCATCTTCCGCGAGCATTTGTCCCGCTCCTTGAAGTGGCCCTGTAGTCGAAAGCGGATCCACGCGCACAGCGAACATATCAGGGCTGAACAAGACGAAACACTAAGTATGGGTTTATGCAAGAGGCACGGGGGCTCACAATCGAGTAGAAGGTCCTCCTTGGACCTTGACTTTGTCTGTGACCACAATTCGCAGGAGCTGACCTCCATGATCGCGTTGGAAGGCTCGGAGTGCTTCGTTCAAAACAGGTTCAATGAGGGGGTAAGAGGCGGTTTCGCTTGAAGCTCCACGAATCCCTTGAATCATGGCAGTGATGTCCATAGAATGCTCAGCACACCACAGCTCTGCCCAAGATACGTAGCGTGACGACCAGTTGTAGTCAGGCTTGGTCGCTTTCAGCACCGAGGCCATGATAGTTGAAAAATGTTGAGAGTCCAAGTCCGGATTGCGTGGTCGTTCGCCGATATATTGGGAGTTTTCTGCCACATCCTTTCGGATAGCGGTGTTAAGGACGTCGTGAGTGCCTCGGTTGTCGAATTCAGCGACTGACTCAACCCTTGTCCCGAGGTAGCGTACCGCTGAGGATACCGTTAGGGGTACTTCAGTTGCATAGTAAATCAAACTTACCGCCACTTCTGAGGTCTTCCTGAAATGCTGAATGAAAGGAATCGACCTCAGCACGAATCTGTACATGTAGAAAGCCAGGTCACTTACACTGGGTCAGCTGTCTTTTTGGTGGGAGCTTACTGGCTTTCCGCTTGAGTGATGCAATCGATGGACTGGCGGAACGGATGGAAGGACCTGGTAAAAGAGAAGGTTATCGTACAGCAGTGCTGTGGCCGCGACGTAAACTTACTAGTGGAATTATCCGCGATCGGAAGTGGGCTTATGAGAGCTAAGCGAATCATCAGCATATGTACATCGTACGTCAGCCAGTAAGAATAGTACTCACGGCCATCTACTGGCGCTACTTCAGAAACTGTGACTGAAGCTTGGTGAGTAGCTGAGGTAGGATCCGAGGTTGTTAGAAGAACATCATTGCTAGCTTCAGGGGGCGATGTCAGCAGTTGGTCGTCGATCTGTGGAGTTTTGGGGGGTGTAGGGAGCGTTGAAGCTTTGGGGCTTGCGTTAGGACCCATACCATCGGCAAACCCTCAAGCATTCTCACCATCAGCAGATCGAGACTCTTCTTCCTCAAGCACATCGGCTTCTTCGATAATAGCTGTTGGTTTAGTTGAGTCAGTAGTGATCCATGGCTGTAGGGCAGTCTAATGGGCGTACCTTGCAAGGAGAAAGCGCGTTTTTGCCAAATCTGAATTTGCTCATCCTTCCAGGCACTTTCCAGCTGATTCCGTTCGGCGTCGATCTTCATTTGGGTCTCTTTTGCATCTCGCATTCGTATCTCAGCCTCTAATGCCGCCAACCGAAGTAACAGCTCGCCGTGATTGGCGAGTTCAAGCTCGGCAGACATCGCGTCAAGATGGGGGACACCGTATTGGTTGTGGTTACGAGGGATGGGGGGCAGTACGCAGAGCGGAATTTGAACGCCACATCTTATTGCCTTGTTCTGGACAAACGACAAACGTGTGGACAAGATCAAACAAACAGATGCAGGCCAAAGAGAAACAAAGAGCCAGTCAACTGATCGACGCGCCTGGAGGTTCCAAATTATGCCGCCAGGCCGGTTATATAGAATGAGCAACCATGCAAGGATGTAGTGCAGGGGATCATGACTTTTTGGCACACTATGAATCGGTGCGGCAATGGGGAGCCTCAGTAACAACCAGCCTAAGTGCCACTAAAGAACAGATAATAGTAATTTTTGGAGTGAAATGAGGTTAATTGGAGCCATTGATTGTATTTTGGTGATGCTAGAAGGAGTTACGGAGGCATAGCAAGCCTAGCATTGCTCGGTCCACCAGTGCTATCTGCCAGTCACCGAACCGCTGGTAGGGGTGGGAGAGGTCTTGGGCCTCGATTTCGAGACACGGTATATCTCTTCTTCATTATGAATGGTGAATCAAAGTCGCATGGCAGAATTGTGTCCCAAGATCAAAGCAAGTTGACGACTGAGGCTCTGTTATGAGTTGTTGACATCAGTGACACGACCACAACCAGCAATAGCAAGCGTGTCTTGAGCTACTTTTCCGAAGCCATATCGTTTCGCCAACGTCTCATCGCTCAGGAACTCGCTCATAACGCGTATTTCCCGTGCCGCTACTCCGTGCTCCGTACTGCGGCATGTCGGCTTATGCATCAGCTGCTGCCAACCCTGCAATGAATCAAATCGAATATGGCATATCACCATTCACAGTAATTCATCGGAATTCTAAAGCCATCTCTGCGCATAGAAACATTGTATACCAGCCCTGGGCTGCTCAATTGGTCCCTATACAAGCTACATATGATGAGAAGATTACATGCTCAGCCTTCTTTTCCTCCATCTACCAGCTTACTCCAGTAAAGGAGACTAAAACAGGTCCCAGCCCTCACAGAAATCAGGGAACCACTCCTCAAGCTGTGTCCGAAACAGACTCCCTTCTAATGACAGGTATTGTTGGGATTCCAGACCCCTACAAAGAGCGTCGAATGTTTCCCGAAGCACACCTACCCCAGATGCCTCCTCTCCGCCGTTGCTCCTCCGCGCTTGAATTTCTAAAAGCTGTTTATGATCTTCTTGAAGGTACGCGAATCTGATCCGAGTGAAGAGGGAAAAGGTTGATTTGTGTTATGTGATGTTCCCGATCGAGTAGCGCATCGATTTCTAGTGAAACATGCCGGGTTAATGCTACTCCACATATCATTTGACACAGTAAAGCAAGGTCCGTTACCTAGAGGCTGGGAAACAGAGTCCGATGGGCCATATCGACCCAAACTTGCCCACCAAGCACTGCGTTATGATGAGCCGTTGGAAAAGAGGTGCAGCGCTTGTCCTTCTCACTCGTAACACGCAGGAGGTGCTAACTGCAGAGATTTACAAACAGTAAATTCATCGAAAGCGTAGCCATGCCATTTGACAGTGCTTTTCAAGACATTGCGGAATATCGTCAGATGTCAGCCTACGCTCGTGGCTTCCAGGAATCTCTGACCGACCGACCGGTGCGTAACTCTATTGCCGTCGTAGCTGGTGGCTGATATATTTACAGGGCGTGGCGGGCTCGATTTCCCGCGCGGTTTCGACTGGATACTTTATGAGTGGCCCACGTCACCCCGCTCCTATGCCCGAGTTCTTCAACACTCGTGCCGCAGCAGCGTATCATGCAATGCATGACGACACAGACCCCGCCCGATTCACCTATACTCACGCTCACGTTCCCGGATCACTCAAGGCCGTCGCTGATCTCTCAGCGGAACGTTGCTTCTTCCAACCACGCCATGGCGCCGAGTCTATATTCTGGTTGATAGTCTCTCATTTCTTGCGCTCTATACCAGTTGAATTCTCGGCTCGGGCTACCTCCGCGGAGATGAATAACGCATCCGGCCCCTCCATCAATAACTTGCCCCAAACCCCGCAGTCACAGCTTGAGCGTCCAAACCACAATAGTGACGCTTATGTTGCCCAAGTCATTCCACAAGGAATGTTCGACCCTGACCCTGTGGCAGAACGCTCAAAGAAAGAGCCAATGATACCTGACAATTCTTCCCATCTCGCACTGTTCGCTAAATATAACGCAATCCTCCAAAATCATACTGTCCCTCGGCAGCCTACGCCTAACGTTGCTGACACACGCCAAATCTTCTTCACAGAACTCAACACGGTCGAGAAATGGGCAGCCGTGCTCCATCCAGGCCTACAAGCTCTCGCACCTATGATGGCGCGCCTCACAGTATTCGTGGCACCAGAGTATGAGTATCTGTCTCTTGCGCGCGACAAGGGCGTCGCGATGGGAGGAACAGTACCCATTGGCATGGGCGGTGGCGAGCTCCCGATGGATCATCTTCATGAAGGCATGCAGCGCATCATACTGGATCAGATGTTCAATATGCTCGACGCTGGCGACGGGGCGGAAATCCCAATGCACCGCTGGCTCGAACGTGGCGATGCTAATTTGGACGCCGCCTCGGATCGTGAGGCCTGGTCAGCATTCACACTAATCCCAAGAAGGGATGAGAGCGATGCTCGCAAACCATACTGGGCTCGCTGGGTAGCGGAGCTGGCGAGGCAGGAGGATGAGAGAGCGGACGATGAGGATGAGCCTTTGTTGGAGCAAGAAGATGCTGAGTTAGGTCGTGATAGAGACGTGGAGATGGACGGTGACGACGGGGAAGATCAAAAGACAAAAGACGGTTTATTGCTGGGCGTGGACACGGAGTAGGTCTGACGGCTGTCAACCGAAAATTTCTCTCTATTATAGCACTCCTGGTTTTGTTCTCTCATCTCCGTATTAAATCAAGCAAGAAGTGAGAGAACATATAATAATTTGGCTAGATTGTTACACTGGAGCAAAGTCGATGGATAGAAATTAATAAGAAAACAAATACTTGTCTGGGGAAGGAGTGGTGTGATGTTGAGGGATAATCATTTGATTTAGGGGTAGATGTGCATTCTGGGCTGAGGTCATAATTAGCAATTATTAGCCGCTAGTCGTCAGTAGAGGCGTAGAGAACTCACCTCAGAAGTGAGTTCAGGAAGAATGTCCCGAGTTACTTATGGACAACGTCCTGCGCCTATCAGCCGCGTTCAAGATATACCATAAGGATGACGCAGTCTGAATCATAAAGGCACTATCTATTACTCACCGGTTCGGCCCTTCTTTTGCATGTCCTTTTATTCCAGAAAAATCGAGATTTGCGAGGAAGACCGATTGTAGCATTTCGGTCAGCACTCCGACTTGGGCCGATTCTTGGACTTCTTGTTCGACATCCGACAGAGTGGCGATGGTCCCACAAGTCACATAAGAGGCTCTGGGTGTACAATCGGGAAGCGAATGGGTTTGGGAAGTGAAGATATTGATGATGGAAGCTTTGACGTCGGGAGAGGCGTCCCAGTTCCCCGAACGGTGGGATGACTTCGCGATTGACAAGTCAATCTTCACATCTGCGTCCAGTTGGGAAACGCTATTATTGGGTTCTATGTGCCAATAAGAAAAACCGGGGATAGTAGCGAGTGAAGTCGCATTGAGAGGCTTGTTCTTCAACAGTAAAAGAAAGTCGTCCATGGATAGGCTGTGGAGAAAGAGCGGGTGAAAAGACAAAAAAGAGAGTCCGTGTCGGGACAGTTGTGTTGGTGGTGGGGATAATAAGGACGATGCGGATCTCTATTGGGGAGGGACAAAAGAGAAGTTGGGCACAAGGGCATACATGACCGCCGTGGCATCATAGCGGCCCCCATCATCTACCAAATATAAAATTCAAGGCAACGGGACCCTTTGTGGTGGCATTCCAGCTTCTGGAGGGCCGTAGGTGGTCGGCATTGGGGTTGTCGCCGTCGCTATCGCGTGCTAAAAGTGCTGCGGCAGAGATTGAACACTAGAGCAGATTCTGGAGAGAATTTATGCCGTTACTCTGCTCCAACTGTCATATGATCGAAACATTGCATGGGGTAGGGCAAAGCGCAATAACGTGCGGAGTAGCCTTCTGGGATGGTGGAGACCGTGGGAACAATTCACGACCAGCAACATACTTTGCTCTCAACTCAGCATTTGCTACAACAAATTGGAACGTTGCCGTTGACACGTCTAGTCCTTTAGATATTAGGAAACGATGACGAAGGTGCATTTCATCGACCTTTGCCTCCTAAATGGACCCAGTTTCTCAGCGGAACTGGCACAGACTGCCGATCACTAAAGCCGTGTGATTCGTTTCCTCTATCCACTTCGATTGCTTTGCAACGGAGAAGGGTATCCAAGATTTTATTGTTCTCTCAATGCGACATAAAGGCTTCGACGGTATCATTACAGCAGCAATCCTTTGCAAGAGCTGGGAAACAATCGACATTTTCAGTACCTCGACGCACGACGCCGAACTCCGTCCTTGTGGACAACCAACACCCCTAGAATCACATCTTCGATTCTTGGGACCATCGAAGGAGCCACTGTCAATGTCGCAGGCTGGCGGCTAAACCATGGCTTGCTATAAGTGGCGACGACATTTCCATTGCTGTCCGTGAGCTGGCAAGTCCCCGTCAGCGATCCTCTCTCAATTACTTGGAAGCCCCTTGGTTCAGAAGCTCACCGTTGGGACCGCCTCTCCCTGCCAGGAGAGCCCCGAGTCGGATGCGGTGGTGCGCGCTGTGTAGAACCCTTGGAATAGCGTCCGAGTATCCCCCAAACCTTAGACTCTATAAGAAAGTAGACACGATACTACTTACCAATTATACCATTTCTTTGGGAAATAGTTGTCTATGCGGATCGGTTCTTTACCAGCAAGTGTCAGTAGGTCACCGCCCCAGCACCTCCATTCGACCGTCGCGACGCGTCGAGTAACGGGAACAGTCTCCGGCTTCACAGGTGCTCTCTTAGACACCGTTGTTGGATGAGTTCTCCACCCAATAGGCGTCTCGATGATATATGAAGTCTGGCTATCAGGAGTGGTGATAACAGTGTTGCGCAGGCTTCTGTTAGAGAAGTGGTAAGTAACTGCGCGATTCAGAGGCGCCGTTGAATTTTCAGAGCTTTTCTCAGCCATGGTGGCGAAGAGCAAGAGACGTTGGCGTTGGGGGGCACGAGCTCAAGCTCTATATTTATCTCCCCTTGGCTTGCCAGCAGCCCCACGCCTGTTAGTGGCTTCATTCGCAGATCTTGTTCACGTGCCCAGTAATCAGCGAGCGAGCGATCGCTTGCGCGGTTTAGCACTGCCATTTGAAATAGGAGGGAGCGAAAGCCTGAAAACGCAAACTGCTCTTGGGAGCTTGGGATAACGAACTGTGAGATCATCGAATTTACTTTAGGGCAATTGCCCCACTCCCTGATAGAGAAGTGTATGGTTCATCGTTGTGTTATAGACAACGATTTATCCTTTGGAACCTTGCCACTGAGATTGTGCCAACTGGGTGAAGATCCGCTTTGCCTGTATCAAGGCAAGAGTTTCCTTCGCCTGTGGCGACAATAAGGTCGCTACACCGCCACCGGTAACCGCCAAGAATGAATCAGAACGAAGATAAGCTCAGTTTTTGAGTCAGTGCTGCTCGTTCGAACACACGTTCGGCCAACATGCAATGCAATACAGTAGCTTGAATGTAGCACCAGAGCATCTGCGCGCTTACGAGCCTCGGATTTGCGATGAGTGAACACTGCTTTTCCTCTCTCTACCCCTCTGAGCCTCTTCCAGTTTTAACTTGGTTCTAACCGAGTCACTTGATGCGGCTCGTGACCATAACTACCAAGCGCTCGTCGATAGGAGCCTGAACGGCCGAACAATAGGCTCCGAACATCACGTTTCGTGACCCCAAGCAGCTTGGCACGCCAGCCACCGAGATACATCCTACACCTGTATGAATTTGTCTATAAGCCTTTTTTGCTTGGTTCAGTTGTTGTTACGTCCGCTTTCGGCCCCCGCCGCACGGCTCTAAATGACTGCGGCGTCCACTATGTTGGACCCTCTGTCGGCCCCCGGAGGATATTCATATATACAATCGACTGATGCCCGTCTTGCCCTCGGCCAGTCCATCCACGTGAGGTTCTGACTGGGTTCGCGTACCCCAGCCCGCGGCCTCCAGTGTCCTAGCTCTGAGCATGGCTGAACCTATTCCTCCTACCGTCGCTCTCGCAGAAACCGATCCTATACCTCATCCAGAACCAGGCACAGAGGCTTATAAGAGCACGAAGAAGCCGCTGCAGTTCTGGCTCGTATTCTGTGAGCTTCGATGTCACATTCTACTCTACTCCAACGCCACAATTAATACTGCCCACTCACACCTGTCACTTGTATTCTGAAGTGGGGACATGCATCTCTCTCTTCCTCGCTGCCTTGGAGTTAACGAGCGTCTCGACTGCTCTACCCACGATCATTCATGACCTCCCTGGAAGCAACTTTATCTGGGTCGGAAGTGCCTATGCCATTGCGTCTGCTGCTTCGATGCCCACTGCTGGTGGCTTGGCAGACATCTTTGGCCGACGTTCCATCATGCTTGGGTCCATCGGGATATTCGCTGTTGGGTCTGCTCTTGCTGGTGCAGCACAGTCATTAAACATGCTGATTGCTGCTCGTGGTGAGTACCTAGCCAATAGAATTCAGTGCCCAGATACCCATTAGGACTGACCGCGACTCAACTACATGACCTCGACTACACCCAGCTATTCAGGGTGCTGGAGGTGGTGGTATCCTGGCTCTATCTGAAATTATCTTGGCGGACATGGTCAACCTTCGCGAGCGAGGGAAATATGGAGGCTTGCTGGGTATTGTATGCTCGTTTACTACCCCACACTGGACTGGCTTTCTGACATTTTTCACTTGCAGGCCTGGGTGTTGGCATCCGTACTTGGCCCTCCTGTTGGCGGTGGACTCGCTGGTGCTGGCCAATGGCGCTGGCTGTTCTGTGAGCGTTTAACTCGTTTTTGGTTACGTTTCTTAGCAAAATGAATTACATATAGCTAACCTATATTTATTCATAGACTTGAACCTCCCGCTCTCTCTCGTAGCTGCAATCCTCGTCACCCTTTTCTTGCGCCTCCGCACTCCCGGCGGCACCATGAGTGAGAAGATCAGGCGTATTGATTGGATGTACGTGCTTCAGTTGCTGATTTTTGGTATCTGCGTGTCCGCTATTGCAACCGGCCCTGACAATTCTGCTCTCAATAGCGGCAATGGTATTATCATCGCATCCACTGTCTCGATCATCCTCGCACTTACATGGGGTGGTATCCAGTACCCCTGGTCATCTTACCATGTCCTTGTCCCACTCCTGCTTGGGGTGGCTGGTATTGGCGCATTCTTGGTTTATGAATGGACCATCGCTGTAGAACCGATTGTTCCATACCGGATCGTCAACAACCGTACGACTGCGAGTGGGTGAGTCGGCCCATCAATATCTTACCATGGCCAAGGCCTCACAATTAATATGATATAATCGACAGAATGACCACGACATTCCTAATGGGCATGGTCTTGACAATGGTGACATATTATCTCCCCACCTATTTCCAAGGCTCAAAGGGAGCATCACCTATCCGATCTGGTATTCTCATCTTCGGAAGTTCCTTCATTGCTGGTACGTTTTTGGTATCCTAATTGAAGTTTGGAGTACGCCATTAATCTCCGACCCACTCTTACCTCAGCACCTTTGGCGGTCCTGACTGGCCAATCCGTCCAACGCACAGGGCACTACCTCCTGCAGAATTACATCGGATGGGCATTCATCTTGATAGGATATGGCTGCCTGAGCACCCTTCGGACGACAACTGACATTGCGACGTCTCAGGGCATCCAGATCGTTGCTGCGATAGGCCTTGGGATGCTGCAGGTCGGTCCAATGGTGGCTATTTTGGCTCCTTTGGAAGTGGAAGACAACGCGCATGCGCTATCAATGATGGTGTACATTCGAACGTTCGGGCAGTACGTACTTCGAGCCTTACACTCTCACACTTACCTTACCAATGCCCGCTGAATCCACACGCATTTGCTCACTGTACTTCTTACATAGAACGTTCGGGATCACTATTGGCACCACCATCCTGCAGAACGGCCTGAAGTCTCGCCTTCCAGATACCCTTCTTGCCACATTCCCAGAAGGAGTTGAGATCTCATACTCGATCATCCCTCTCATCTCCTCGCTCGGCATGCCTCTGCGCCGACAAGTCCAAGACGCGTTCGCCATTTCCATCTCCAAGATTTGGCTGACTGTGGTCGGACTAGCAGGAGCAGCAGTAATTGCGACGCTGCCGATGAAGCAGATCACATTGCGAGAGGTGTTGGATGAGAAGTGGGGGTTCGAGACTCAGCAGGAGGTAGATGAACGGAAGGCAAGGGACATAGAGCAAGGAGGGACGGCGGTGAGTACCCCAGCTATCGAAGATGAGGACGAGAAGAAAGAGATCAGAGATGGTGGGGCGCCCAATGGATCTGGCGACGCTGTCTCAGCTACACAGCTCGCACACGAGAAGAGCGACCATCCCAAACCAGCGTTGTAGCCCGGCTGCCTAGAGTACGAAGATGGTGTAATGTGGTATAGATATTACCGTCTGACTTGTCATTCGTGCCTCGACGCACGAGACCCCTGTTTAATAAATGCATCCCTCTTCACACCGACGACTGAACCTGTATCAATGCCTTTCATTTTTGCACTGATACTCCTAAGGGTGCTCTCAGCCCCACTCGTGAAGCATTCGCGGCGTGGGTCGTAGAGAGTTCCCAGGAAACGCAATGTCCGGAGCTTACTAGCTTTTAGGCATTCATACACCTGACACGAGTGAGAGTTGATGAATCCTAATAGTCTACGCTGTCAACTCCCTTCTCACAACTTTGGCAGATCGCCTTAAGTGATGGGTTCTCTCGCTCGGACGGGAACCCATCCGTCGTGATGCGGCACTGAGACGATTGTAATTGCATATCTGATTGTGAACGAGTATGTATAAACTTTCACGACGAGAGACAGTACGGGTATGAGTGAGTCAAGGGGGACAATCTTTGATGGGTAAAGGATAATCGATGTATATGCCCATCCCCACACTTGGGTAAGGAAGATATCATAGAGAGAGGGGCGGGGATTGGGGATTGTGGCAATAGTTCGGTAACTGGATAAAGAATAGCGAGGTGCGGGCAGATAGCGAGTGGCGAGTAGCATATGAATAACTGACGAGGCACTGGAACATATTGTCTCCAAGGTGGAGACAGGCGCACCGACCAAACTGGTTGGGGGATCATCGATCAGGACCCCAGCTACCAACTTGGGATAATAACCAGGCGCGTTCGAGAATATAATGAAGAATTGTGGGCGTTCTGGGATGGTAGCGACATCGTGACACAATGCCGAGTCCCGTCGGATGGCTCCAGATTGGAAACTCAACCTCGACTTCGTCGGCAGAATAGTCAGGACGAAATAAAACAACAGGAGAAGCAGGGAACAGAAGAGACCAGGAAAAAACGAGAGTGACTATAAGAGTGAGAATGACAGTGGTGGGTGGGCTCGCATATGGCTAAGCCATGTCATCAACGCCGAGGTTAGCGGATTTGCGATACTGCTGTTTTTCGTTCATCTGGTATCCGCCTCCACCACTACGCGCAGTCGGTGTCGTTGGGGACTCAGAGGCAGGAGGGTCGGGATCATGGCGGAACCGCCCACCAGAAAGCCCTGATGCACCGCCGAGGACCTCTTTGCCGGTGGTTTGGATGATGAGCTCAAAGCGCTCACGGAATTCGCGGATCTTGGAGTCGTATCGTGTGCCAGTCATGTGGCCTGGATATAGTAAGGAAGCGGCAGCAAGATCACCAGGAAGAAATACAGAATATAGAGGGAGGTCATAGATGAGAAAGAAAACCATCAGCATCTGAGAAGAGCTGTGGGCAGAGAGGATTGATGAATAAATGCAACGAACCATGGTCCCCCATGAATGCCTCCAGTTCTCGGAGGTACGAATCGAGCTCCTTTCCTTTGAGAATCGACAGTTCTGGTTCACCTGAACCCCGCATTTTGGCGAGGTAAGTAGCAATAACGGTTGATATAGCCCCGAGGGCAGCGACTGATTTCCCAGTCTGTGATCAATTCGCGACGGGGCATTCAACTATGTCAACGTTGGGCTCAAGACTACAAAAAAATAGCAATGCTCACGCTTCCTCCAGCAGCTAAACCAGTGGTCACAGCTCCGACGACCACTTGCAGTCCAATAGCACCATTAAGAAGTAGACTGCTTCGTTGAGCTATGTAGTAAAAAGAGAGCAGAGTTTCGCGAGAGTGTCAATAAGGGGTGGAGGTGGGGATTCAGCGCGTTGATGACGCACCACTCGTTTTGAACTTGTCCCGGTCCTTTATCGCCGCGTCCAGAGTTGATTTGAGTCTCGCCCCAATCGTCTTCGGAGCCTAGTATAATATGCGTTCGAGGTTAAATTTTCTGTGGACGATAAAGAGATATGAAGTTCACGTACCCATTCTTCTCTCTCAGGGTCGACGACTCGAACAGCTGGTTCTCGGGCTTCGATCCCGTGGCCAGCATTGCTCCCGTCACCGGCATGAGGAACGAAGATCGGACGAGGGGGGCTCGCACGACTCGTCCGACTCGTGTGACGCTCCATGCTCCTTGAATCGTCGTCAAGTCCTCCCCCTCCTCCTGGCAGCATGTGCTCTCGAGAGTTGGGGCTTCCTCCGAGGCTGAGGCCTTGAGATGGACCGGCGGGGCTCCGGAAGGACACAGGATGGCCTCGAGAGAAGGGGTCGCGTCCAGAGCGTGCGTTTCCAGAGACTTCTGCGGGAGCCACGTCGGGCAAGTGGGCGGGTGGAAGTGGAGAAGGCGAGTTGCCAGGTTCGAGGGTCGAGGAGCGCTGTGGCTGCTGCTGGCGGTCCCTGGTGTCGTCTTGCAGAGAGGTCATGGTTGACAGTGGGCCGAGAAGGCGGGCGAAGCGAGGAAGGACGACAGAGCGAGAGAGGGCGCGAGGGGAGGACAGGAAATGAGGTGGGAAGCAAAAGTTGTTGTGTATAAAAGTAAGCTTAGTCCAGCGCAATATCAAGTCAGGGTCCTAGAACTCTTTCTTGTCAACCGGACATGCAGCTCCAAACACAGAAAACTTGGCATTTATGGGATATTGACAGTTTTTTTTTGGCCGGACCTTCGTTCGATCAATACGCATTGAATAGATTTTTATCCCTCAGGTTTCTCATGTCAGCGGCTGCCAAGTCCTCAGTCGTCCACTGGTCCGGAGGCATCATCGATGTTGACGCGTTGTTTGGCCGTATTCCCTCGGCCCCGGAAGGAAACATTGCAATTTCACCTAATGGGGAATCTATCACCCCCTCCCTCCTGAATCACTCCAGCAAGGCACCGTTTCGTGGAAATACGCTGGCCCACTCTAGCTTACGGGGAAATATTCTCTAGATGAAGTAGAAAGCAGTAAGCCGAGCAGCATGCCCCGTGAGTGGCCCAACTGGTAAATCTCTCTTCACGCGTAACGACCCGCGCGCTTCGATTTGGAAGCATCAGTGACAAATGCGGCGTCTATCTATCCCTATTCACGCCGCCCCTCTTGGAGTCTGTGAGATTCTCATACCCACTTGGCCTTGTCACTTGGTCCATCCTGTCATACCTTTTTTCTCGCTATGAGAGCTAAACTCCAGCGGTGACTATTCTGGAGCTTTGTTGAACTTGGCTCAAGAGGATTGTTTTCTTCTCCAACTCGGACCACGTCCGTAAATTACGGTTTTAGATGTTGCTCAGATATTCAGGCACAGAGATGTTCCATCCACTGATCCATTTTGATCCTCAAAATAACTAGCCTTTCTATTCGCCTTGCCAAACGAGCAGATGGAGGTGAGGAGACCGGCACCAAAACCTACTGATTAGGAGCAGAGCGAGAGGAGTGCCGCTTACCAACAAGCCTGTCAAGCCTGGATCCATCCACACACGGCTCACACACCACCTCATATTGACGATTCTCCAAACCGCGCGCTACGTCCTTCTTCATTTGCACCTTGGCGCAATTGGCAAATACTGCTTGTTCTCTCCCGATCGGTTCATAATTGACGGACTGAGCGCCCCTCCCACTCTCATATCTGAGATCATTTTGACTCTGGTAATTAGCCGCTGACTTGCTGACAGACGACAACTTATCTTGGCTGGAACGCGTCGGCTGCCTGTCTTGCCTCCTTTATTCGATGGTCGCCGCCAGTCATTTACTGGGAAAATCTTTGGCCTGCAATACACACCTCATGGCGGCGCTACAGGAGCGATCGCTCAGTGGTGGATCATGGTCTACTATTATTCATGGAGGCGTATGACCTGGCTTTACCCAGCTGCTCAAGGCACAAGAGCAGTGAGCGCGAGTTTCTAGCGCTCAGGAAGTACGTCGATGGAGACGGTGCTCCGAGCTTTGTTCACTATTCGGTGATCGGGAGCCTCAGCTATTGTGCCAGTCCACGCTCGAGCCACAAGTAACTAATTTGCTCTTGAGCTTGAGCGTCGGGATACGTCTTTGGCCCTCAAAACGCCCAATGGGTCCCCATAAGTGCTATCCGATAGCACGAGTTATTCAGTGGGCGGGTTCTCCAGTTCGTACCATGCGAAAGGGGTTCCATCCACTATCTCCATTCTCAAGAGATTCAGCGACCCGAGCTATAGGAGTCGTGCCTAGAATCTTCATAGATCTACCCTCCCGCGGCCATGCGTCTATCCCGGCGGGAACTCGCTGTCAGATTCCAATCTGGACATCTCACAAGTCATCCTCCCCCAACTGCTTACTCGCGTTAGAAAAGCTACGTTATCGCGCTGTGGCGATCCTCCACGAATGCAACCGCGAATATTGCGATTGATTCCGGACTACTCGGGTCCAGTCTTCTTCGCAACGAGATCATATTATTGTTCGCGAGATCGTCTCTTATCTGCACCCCTCAATATTCGACGGAGTCCTGTGTCCGTCGTCACCTGCAGGCATGCCTTTATATACCAGCGCTTCTCGATATACTTGGTAAATGACCTCTGGAACGAATCATTTCCAATTTTATTGCTCTTGCCTCCAGCTTCGTCAGCAGGCAGGAGAGCTACGGGTATCAGAGTAGCTCTCCACGCATAATTCCTTGTATGAGTTGCAACTCATTATGCCTAGCGAGCTTCGCTGACTGGCAGGTCGCCACGGGTGACTATCTCGCGACAGCTCCCAATCCGACTGTAACGGATGGACGGGATAATTCATCAAAGCCACGGGGATTGTCGTGTCGAAGCTTAGGATGATTCAAACTGGTCCAAAAATGGTCATACTGGATCCGTTCGGCATCGAGCATCGAAGCCAATGCCGAATTCCGATCCACATCATATATGATTCTCGAGACTCTCATTCCCTGGTATACAGGTCGTTAACACCTCATCCTCGACGTGGTGCTGGGTCACTCGCGTAGAAAAACATGAAGGAAGGATAGCCCTCAACTGTCCTCAACTGGCTCGTGCTGCCTGTGCTGCGATATTAATGATCTTCCTCTGGAACCTCTGTACCGACAACCAGACAAGCTGTCATCAGCCTCAACTTTCACGACGATTCACCTTTCGAGATAGTAGACGATTACAGCCCCCACACACTCATCCTAACACCTCAGATTCGCGCTTCTCGACTACTTAGTGCTCAACAACCTCTCTCACGACCACACCGACGCTGCTGGACCCTACTTTTTCCATCTCCTGTAGCATACTTCATGCGAAGCAACATACTTGCCACCGATATTTGACGTTGCGGTTCCCCAACAATTGGATTCGAATGCTTGTCCTCTCTGGGCTTTGGGGACATCATCTCATCTCGATAGCTCTCGCGTATGCAATCTATTTTGGAATAAGTGCGGCCATACTCGCTACCATTATTAGGTCTGTACCTCAGCTTGACACGGGAAACGGCGGCAAATATTATTCTTTACCTCTCCCTGGGGCACACAGGTATGAAAAAACGATGCCAGTAAGTTCCGTCAAGATGGAAGATGACGGACATGTGTACCATTGATCAAGGCATACACCATTGCGTTGGTTTTGCCCAGGACTCTCCCGAATTCCTGACCTTATGCCATTCAATATACCCCCGCCCAGGTACTCCACGCATCGTCTGCGCCTGTTGCTACTGATCTCGGCCACCCACATGCTGTAATTAACCAGCGATTTACGCGAAAAAAACAAAGGTACCGGCTCCGGCATTCGTCGCCCTCCGGAATCTATCCTGTATCACTCCCTCGGACGTGATTTCATTTCCAGCTATCAAAACTCACAGCCGCCCATGCGCTATACTTGGATGGGTGGGGTGCGGACCGGAGTTGATTGAATGTCTTGGTCGATGTATATGCCTGCGTTCTCCCGCCTCATGAATTCGCGCAAGGGTTTCTCAGGATTGAAGTGGTCGATTGGTATGTCATCGGAGAAACCTTCTGAACTTCTAACGCTGGATCAGTCGTCTCTGATGTAGTAAATGTCCTCCAGCAACCAATCTACTCCCTATTGTGATCTGATCCTATCTTCCTCCCACTTGGGTCGTGGTGAAGGGGACAACCGAGGCGAGTCCCGAGCTAAGCGTCGAACGTGAACCCTCAGTGAGCGGACGAGCCAGCACGTAGACTGGTCGTCAAAGGCCCATTCCGAGCATCCACCCCGGCTGTCACATGAGGCCCAGCTGGTCGCTTAGTCCCGCGTAACATAGCAAAGAGTATAGTGGCAGCTCAATCCAGAACTCTGGCTGCTGAAATGAAGGTCGATTGTCGATTATTTGGTCACACAAGTTGAATCATGCGAGCATCACTTGGTAGAGCGCTACAAACTGTCACGGACCGCAAGAAGCTGCGAACTTCTGAGTGTTTTGACGAGGTGTATATGCAGACAAATGCTCTCGTCATATAGTCTTGAATCAAACGATTCGAACTCTTCAACTTAGCGTTATTGCGTGGTTGCCACCATGCGTCCGCACAGAGCGGCGGCGCAAAGGGTGAATGAAAAAAGTATCTTCGGGATCTCCTTAACTGTCGATCTATTCATTCCAAGGCTGTTCAGTCCCAACACAGCGCTTCTTACTTCAGCAGAAGGGGATGCAGAGGAATGTGTGCTCAGTTTTCCGCCTCATCCCTTCACTCGTGATCTCACCTCCTTCATTATGTCCCTCGAGGTTGGGCTTCATGGCGTAGCGGCAGATATCTTTGGCGGCACATTCGTCGGAAACCTTATCACCACACTGTACGCCACGTAGCGTGTCAACCTTGATCGTATGGACTGACACTATCATCGAATCATGGGACAGGTGCTTTGGTGCTGTGTCAGTTCAGACGATAGTCTACTTCGCTACCTTCCCCAACGACCCTCTATCTACACGAATCACAGTACGCGCTATCTCTTCCCGTCGTATCTTGTCCTTTTGCTCATCATATGCCTAGGTCTTGTTTCTATGGTAGGTATCTACTCGCAAGGTCCACAACCCTCCGGGAAATGGACTTACGTTTGATATTTTAGTGCCATCCAGCTTTTCCAGGTGTAAGTCCAGCAACATACTCTACACTCCTCAGTTATCAACCGAGTTCATAATCATCATAGAGCATGTGTTAGCGAAGGCTTGTGGCACTATCTTATCGTAAGCTATGGTAACCCTTTCGCCCTACTTAAGGGCACTTGGTATGTGTTGTGGACTGTTAGCTATTTGCTGGAAGGGGCGTATCGTTCTCACATCAGCTCCGCGCATGTCGTTTCCCTAATAGGCAGATAGCAACATATCAACTGTGCAGTGTGGGTATACGTTTGCCTCTAATTTCCTGCGTTACCATCTTACGTTCTTGTCGTTTTCCTCGAAAGGTTCTCCAAAGCGGCACTGTGCAGGCTTTCTTTGCGTACCGGGTCTATCGGTGTGAGTATTTTAGCAGCTCAGGTCTCCTCTAGGTTAACGTCACTGACTGGACCAACTGTCGTGCCGCACACAGTGAGCCATAGTTTAACGTTCGGAGTCACAGTCGTAAGGAACCCCCCTGTTCGAACGTTGATGCCGAGGTAGCTAACCAAGCACCCTCACGATAACTTTCTAGGGTCTCTTCGCACTGGTGCAGTTCGTTTTTGGGATGAGTAAGTTCATAGCTTCCCGCAATTGGTCCGGCTTATTCATCAAGTTTTGCGCATTTCAGTTGTTTCTGTGAAGGGGCGAGTACCACCCCCACCTCGAGGATATCTTGCGCTTTATCCTAACCTGTCCTACCTTGCTAGGAATATCATTTTGTCATTCATCGAGATTGTTGCGGAAATCCGATGGCTGGTAACTTTATGGCTTGGAATCCAGACGGCTGCTGACCTGGTCATAGCCCTCTCGATGGTCTATCTGCTGCATCAGCGGCGTACAGGATTCAAAACGTGGGTGGTTTGAAGCATGCTGCTATTTAATAAAATTATGCTCCACGCCCTGATTATTCTCTTTCCCATCTAGTACGGATAGTATGCTGAACTTAATGATTGTCTGGACCATCAACACTGGCCTTATCACCGCTATCCTCTCCGTTATCGTGCTCGTTTACGTGAGTATGCTCTCAAATTAATGTTACTTTGACCTCGTGCGCGATCCAGCTGACCCATCTGACTTTCTTGATTCAGTTCGCGTTGTATGGGTTCCACTTTGTGGTGCTTGCTCTCGGCGTCGTGAGTTCTGTCTGTTAGAGCTTATGCCAAATCAATATTCACCATTGCATCCTCCAGCCAATGGGCAGCTTCTACTCGTTCACTATGCTTGCAAAGTACGCTTTCTATAATCCGTAACCCTCTTCTTGATGTTTAATCTCATGCCTCGTTCACTATAGCCTCCACTCAAGATCACACATTGCGCAAAGGATAAATCACTCCCAGGGGACAGAAGATCAGGCGCAGGCTTGGCAAATGAATAACATGTCACGAGGCCGTCCCACCACAGAAGCACCTTCCACTACCACCAACACTTTCGTAAGTCTCTTCGATGGAAAAGAGCTCCCATTCGCATAAGTATTGCCAGCTCCCATATTGATGCCATGTTGACGTCCAGGTTCGATCATTCGGCCGAGTGCAAGCAACGAATACCCCGATTATCATTGGGATAGCGCGAGAGCGAGAAGAAAGATTTGACGACTTTGAGATGGCCCCAGACTCTCGACGTGTTAAACAAGCTGCCCAACCTTGGGCGCAACATGCCCTATAGTCATTAGAATCTCCTGCCTTTCTGCAGCCCCTCTCTGCTGCTCGTGTACCCACAACCCTGTGTACTATGTATTTGTATCAGTTGGCTAACTTTACCGTTAGCTCACAGTGTAATTCTGTAGCATTAGAATACCAACCTTTTGATCCGTCCCTATGTGTCGCGCTTCGAGGACCGGCACATCTGAGTTAAGGGAAAGCCTTGATGTAGATGCTTCCCGTTCCTTTGAGAGCTATATATGAAGACGATTTCCTCCAAAGGTGCTTGAAAATCCGGAGTAATACTAGGCGCTTTCTTTCCGCGCCTTTGTATATTTCTATCTTCCTGATGGAGGTCCAGCAGCGCGATCACCCTGCATTGTTGATTTATTTACAGCCAAACATCAAAATATTTAGGGTCATCACTCCTCCACTATTGTGCCGCTACTGAAAGTTTGCATTGATGGGTCCAGTTGCAATGAAAGGGGCTTGGAATTATTCTGATCAGGTCAATGATTCTACTGTACAGTCCATAGTGAAGGTAATGAAGTGCATGACGGGTACAGTGGCATGGCAGAAAATGGAGATAAATGATGGAATAGTGGGATAGCAATAAGTGAAACGACAAAAATAAGGAAGGGGAGGAGATATACAGAAGAGTTGTTATTACGAGGGGAGGGAGGTATGATAAAGACATTGGCCAGAGAACGATTGATATCAATAATGATCTTGAGGGATGGCAAGCATCGAGCATAGCGGTAGAGATGAAGGTGGTGTGGATCCTTTTTGATATTAACACATGGATGAGGTAGACGCCATGAGTGGAATAGCTTATTGAGCTGAAACACGAGATGAGGGAAGGGGTCGGATTTGCCGGCCAGCGGCAGATATTTCCATACTCTTCCCTTTGGCAACAGCATGTTGGTATATGTCTGCAGCAACACCGGTTTGGTAAGCGGGCCGGGGCTGTGGAGAGGAAAACGTCAATGTAGAGGAGAATGGTGTGGAAGTGGGTAATGATGTGGGAAGGGAGGATGAGGACGAGGCGGCTAAGGGACAGGAGAAGTCGAAGGAAGAAGAGGGGAGGGTGGATGATGATGTGGACGATAGTGAGAAGCTGGTAGGGATAGTGATGCTTGGAGCAACAGCTTCAAGAACACGAGCCTTGTCAGAGGCTGTTTCAACTGACACAACAGACTTCGCCTGGGTAGGCAAGGACGAGTCACTGGTGGTAGGGCGAGCAGATAAAATAGATGGCCTGAGCGGTTTCGACGCTGGTATTGCTTTGGCCTTCTGCCTCGGAGATGGCTGCGGTATAACAAACATCGGAGTGCGCCAGGCTGGGGTCGCTGGTGTTTCTGAGTGGGAGGAAGGCATGGGAGCAGGTAGTGTGCTGGCAGATGTAGATGCAATCCCTCGCGATGGAGTGATGGGATTGATGAAATCAATAGAGCAATCAAGTAAGTTGGCAGGAGAGCCACTGGAGGGCAGTGAGAATGTAAATGCAGTATTTGCATCGGTAGCGGTTGGCTCCCCAAATTTGAACATGGCACAGGGTTCGGACGGTAGATCCAAGACAAAGCTGGGAGGCGGAGGAACAGTGACCATGGTCGATGGCAGGGACGCAGGAGCGACGGGGAGGTTGAAGGTGAAGGGGTGAGAAGCGGGAGCAGGGTTTGCATCGCCAAAAACAAATGGCTGCGAAGGAGGCGCGGACGCTGTCACTTTGCCAGGGCTGGGGATAAGCGATAGTGTATCGGCGAAATCTGGCTCTGGATTCGTACGCCACGAGCCAATCCGATATGGCGCAGCAGGAAGTGGAGTCGACAGTGTAGGGAATGAGGCGAAGTCCGAGAGCATGCCTGCTTTGTGAGGAAGAGACGAAGGGGCGGAGGGAGAAGGAGATCGCTGAAAGTTGAAGTGAGAAGATATTGACGTCTGTGTTGGCGAGAAATGGTCGGGTGATAGGGATCGCAGAGAGGAATCCCTTGAAGTCGCAGACGTGAAGCTGACTGATCTGGTAAGGGAGGGCGTGCGTGGTGAAAATCTGGGAGAAGAAACCTCTGTTTCTGCTTCACTATCACTCTCCCAGTCGGCATCATTGTCCTCTTCTGCCTCACTTGATGAGTCAGGTACGGGTTCAGGCGGTGAAGGTGCGCGATTAGCATCATCAGATACCGCGTCCAGGTTGACGCTGCAAAGGATTTCAAGATCATCGGGATCTAGATCCTCGAGTGTAGCATCGTCCAGACCGAGGTGGGCGAGAAGCTGGCGCCGTTGTGCGAGCTGAGTTCGGCCACCAACAGCACCTCGTTGGCGACGGTTTTGGAACTATAAACAAGATAAGCTACGGCCGGGGAGGTCAAGGAAGAGGAACGTACCCAATGAGTCACATAGTCATAGGACAGGCCGGTGCTTTGACAGAACTCTTGTTTGTCTCTTTGAGTCGGGTTGGGAAGCACTTCGAAGATATGCTCGAGAATGTGATGGTAAGCCTGAGAAGAGACTTAGTATAGGGATCTATTTGCGGACAGAATGGATAAGATACCTTTGGGTCAGTATTATGGGGCATCAGTTGCACGTCCGCCGTCTGTTCTTGCTTGACGGATTGGGGGATGCACAGTGAGCTGCAAGCTGAGAAAAAGGTATCTTCAAGCTCTTGGACAGTAGAAATGAAAGCCTTTTGCGCGCTGTGTATGAAGCGGAGTACGTGGGCCTCATTGTCGGTTTGGGAGGTGGACGAGGTGGCGAGGATATCACTGCAGGCCTGTTTCAGGCTATTTGATCTTTCTAAATGAAAGGAGGCGATATCATCTTGCAATGCAAGTATCATCTCGCTGTGAAGAGACTCTGGAATCGAGGAGAGCTTGAGCCGAGGTCCGAGGTTATGGCTGGGGACGGGGAGGTGGGCGTGGTGGTCCAACCAGTATCTGTCAACTGGTTGGGAAGAGTCATAGCGAATGTTTAACGAGTCGATAGAGGCTATCACATGGTCCAAATAGTGGAGTTTAGCCACTGAGCCCGCGTCCATGTTGAGGGTGGGGGCGGAGTTTGGCACTGAGGGGAACAAAGCAGTGTCAAGCTCAGCACGTGACAACAAAGAACAAGACAACCACCACCCAACACACTAACGACACTCCCGCAAGCGAGAAAGTTGCTCCAGAGATCACTCCTTTGGAAGTATCTAGGTGCCTACACTCCAGTCTCATGTCCTCTGATGCATCCCTTGTCTCTCACTTTGCGGATGCGGAATCCCAACTTTTGGCTGCCGCCCAGACCGGTGCACCAGCTTCGAACTGGGTCAACTTCGAGAAGAGCTTTGCCGCTCTTTCGACCCGTACATTGCTAGCGCTAAAGCTGAACTCGCTCGCCGATACAGACAAGCGCGCTATCAATGCGTCTGTAAGGCGGATTCAAGCCATCACGAAACTATATCATCATCTAGAATCCCTCACCCGAGACCATCAGGTTACTCTCCTAGCACAAACACGCGAAATTCTTTTACACCCAAATCATACACATAACGTGCCATCCAAAAAGGTACTAGACGTACCTACGTCATCGCTTCCCCTTGATCCTTCCAAACTGGACTATTCCCCCTGTGTCGAATGGTTTGTCACACACTTTTCCTTCCCATACCCCTCATCAAAGGATAAGGCTAGTCTCGCAGCACATGTAGGCGTTGAGCCCTTGTCCGTAGAACGATGGTTCACCAATTATCGCCGTCGTTCCGGATGGAGCCAGGTCATGAAGACCTTCGCTGGTAATAACAAGAACCAGATGCGGACCCTTGTTGAGACGGTGCTTGATCCGCACCGCTCTCATAAGGTACAGCAGGATGCGAAAGACGCGATCGCCAAGGCCCAATCCTATCTTTCACAAAAAACCGATGTTGCGCCTATCATTTTGGAAGCCATCGCCATGAAGCCAATGACCCCCGACGAGCTGGAGAACTACCAAAAGTCGCGACGCGCGCGCCAACAAAAGGTTGCCTCTCTCGTCAAAGCAGCTCGCGAGAAGGCCTCTACAAAGAATCCTGTCTCTGCGGGAAAGCGGAAACGCCATGACGAGAATGTCAACGCTGATGATGTCCGCCCATCCAAGAGGTCTCATCTTGCTGCCCCGTACCCAGCCTCATCTACTCCCTCCCCTACTTATTCATCCTCCACGAAGCGTCAACGAGAACCATCTGATGATGTCAGCGGCGAGCCGGCCTCGAAGAAGGCTCGGTCCACGCGCGATGATTTTCGCGTGGTGTATGATGCTGATGGCCGCGCCCATTGTCAGCGTCGAAAGATAAAATCTCGTGGGTCTTCTACCTTTGTTGCGTAGCGCATTTATGTTCAACTCCTTGCTTTCTCGTAGGTTCTACTCCCATGCCCAAGCCAACGTCCCCCTCTTCTATCTCCACGCTATCCCCAACTAACCCTGACTCTGCCTCCAAACTCCAAAAGCGCAAGAGCCAACCATCTCTCGATACCGACGAATCCTTTTCTCCTTCCCCTCCCCCTGCTCATAAGCGTCGTAAACTGACATCATCTGCCGTCGCCCGTTCCGCTTCCCTCAATGAGTCCACCGTGCTGGCGAACTCCAAACAGAAAAAGTCGAGCAAGGACAAAAAGTCTCGTGCTGGATCCGCTCCTGTTACTAGCCCACCTACCGCATTCCCGGGTCCTAATGACGATGTGGCGACCGAGGTTAGGGCTGTCACAAATCTCCAAGCGCCATCAACAACGATCATACATCCTCCTCTCACTGCTAAAGAACTTGACGATATCCTTTCCGGTGCTAGCATGATGTCTCATCCTGCGAAACTCCCCACCCCTATCAACACATCTACCCTTTCTAACATGAGCATCTCGCAGCTACAAGATCTAGTTCCGACACCATCCAATACCCACTTCCCCGTCCAGTTCTACCCACTGATCCCCTCTGCCGACCAAATTTCATCATCCAACGCCCAAGTTTCCTTGGACCTTTCCTCTATTGGATCGTTCGAACCGCCCGATAATCTTGACTTTAACTCCCTCCAGGGTGCAAACATCCTCACCAATCAAATCATGTCTCAAGCTCCATCTTCGATGCTTACCACCGGCGATGTCACCCAGTTCGTTCAGAACGAGGACCTCAGTAGCTTCATGGTGCCCCCAATGTTGCACACGACGTATTCTTCACCACAGCCCTCACTGAGCTCGAGTCCCAGCTCAAGCCCCACCAGCTCATTCTGCTCTTCACCTACCTCATCCACGCCATCTTCCACGTCCCTCGTAAAACACCCTTTCCTTCCTACCGCCCAACCGCCGGTTGTAGTGGCGACAGATCGCAAAGAACTCATTCGGCGCAAGCTCGAGCTGCTAGAGACGCAGCGCAAGGCCCTCCAGATGGAGATGGAACTCGAAGAGCTCGAGAGCGCGAGTGCTGCTGGTAGCCAAAGCGTCTCCAGAGATTTTCAGTCGAGTATTGACCTACTTTCGGTGATGTGATTGGTGGAAACGGGGTGGAGTATCGTTATACTTAATATGGTGGGTCCCTACTTGGGTCATGAACGGGCCAGTGTGCTCACTTGTGGTTCATAGTTTACTATTGTGCTTGTGGTATTACTATGCAATTTTTCCCGCATCCGCCCTTTTCTTTCCCATTAATTTCTGCCCTCACTTTATCTGTATATGGTCTGTTATATATTCTGCTTCTGCTTCTCGTGTTGCACTACCTGCTTCCGTTTTCGCTATTTGGCAGTTCGTCATCCTTATTTGTCTACTTCATCTACTGCTGTCATCCTGTATTACTTGCCGAATCTAGTATTGCGAAATCCATCTTTCTCACTCTGCGACATCACGATGTAAAAGCCAGAATCACATGGTCTCTCATCTTCCAGCTATAAGTAGCTTGCAAGAGACGAGGGGAGGGTGATGAGTGTGACTCCCCTTGTCACGACTTTCAATCGGACGCGTTGCTCCCAGACGCCACACGAGCCACTCGAGACATCCTCACCATGGCGGCCCCCACAGGTCCTCCGCCGATAATGCGACGACAGGCTGTGTCTTCTCGATCATCGCAATCCATGCCCCGGTCTGGAAAACCAGTCTCAGGCGTCGTAACAAACCTCTTCCCTGTCTATCAACAATTCAGAGAGAACTCACAGGTCTTCCTCTACGATGGCAAGTCATATGGATTCTAATTGATAAAAATGCTAAATCCTCCTTGTTCGGTTATGCTATCTGGCTCCTGACTGTCCTTGCGTCGACAAATACAGTTTGTATGTCTCGATCGCCCTCCTCGTATAGGCGCCACAAGTTGCTAACATGCTGATACCATATCAGCAATCGGTTTGCCCAAGGGAAGAACCAATAAGAACATAACAGATTCGAAGGGTCCGGCCCCGACTCAGTCCGATAAGCCAGCAGCGCCACCACGACCTGTTCCACGCCGATTTCTTGAATCCGTTCTCGGACATTTCATGCACAGAGCCCATCCGGAGCTTTTTCCTGGCAGCGGTTATTTTGATGGTCGTTCTATCCTCTATCTATTCAACGCGCAGAACATCAAGCAAGGAGGCACAGTGAGCACGACCTCGTCTCTGGATGCAGAAATTTATCACTGATGTTGCTTTGTTCCGTGCTGGTGTAGTGGAAGTTCACGATGGGTGAAGAGGGGGAAGAGTATAGCGTGACTCTGACCTATACTAGGGCAGAGTCTTTCAAGTATGTGTCTGTCTACACCATCCCTGTCCATCATTGCTAATATATGAGTCATTTCACTAGACCTATCTTTGATCTTCTGAATGGAATACCAAATGCCAACGAAGTTACCGAGTCCGACCAATTCGTCTCGGCATTGCAGGCTGTCTTTCGCCAGGGCGCGCTCACCACATCAACCTTTGTCGCGACGAAACGAGCTGTCTTCCCCTACGACCGAGAATTTAGCCATAACAACTATCCTACCCTCGCCCCTGGAATAGCCTTGCTTAAGGGATTGTTCATGTGAGTCGATATGCTCCGTGGCTCTCGTAACGAATTAGCAATATCCACTAACGCCCCTCACAGGAGCGTAAGGCCTGTAATTGGCAGATTGGTGGTCAACATCGATGTTTCCAACCTCGTGGTGTAGGTATCTCGTAAATCGTCGCATGTGCTTACGAACTCGCTCACATCTCCCTGAACGTAGACATAAATGGATCCCACTTATCTATTACTGCAGGGAATATCTCGGTCGGAACGATTCCATAGATGACGCGCCACTCGACCGTGGCGCCGAAAACATCCTCAAGGCTGCTCTAAGAAGGATCCAAGTTTGCCACTCCCCGAGGCACCCTTTATATAAGAAAGGATTGACTGCAGGGCAACCCAAACGCTTCAAGATCATTGGGTTCTCGAGGTCTGGGGCTGATCGTCTGTGGCTTGAAAAGGACGGGCAGCAGATTACTGTTGCAGTAAGTAGGTGCCTTGGCTGGATGATGAGCGCGCGGTTGAGCATAGTTTTTCTCCTTTGAAGCAATATTTTGCCAATCATCCTGCAGGGCGCACCATGCTTCAATACCCGCGAGCCGTTTGTGCTCATATTGAGGGTCGAAAGGCCACGGATCCAAAGAATCCCCCACCACCAATTTATATACCCCTCGAACTACTCGACATCGCTCCTGGTCAGGTCTACAAGTCTACACTCTCTCCTGCTGCCGCTACCGAAATGATACATCAGACTACATCCTCGCCCCCTAATCGTCTTCGAGCTATTCAGGAAAAGCTGAGAGTGAGCTCTTCCCTCACATTCGACCACTTGATTATTGACGCTTTCCCTTATCTAGGGCCTCAATTTGAACAACAAATCTGCCTTAATGAATGCAGGTACCAGCATCAACTATGAACCGCTCCAGATCCAATCGGCCAGAATGCTTGACCCGAGGAGCCTTATATTTGGCGAGAATCGTGGTGAACAGGTATATATTTCCTGTATTGCGAGCTGCTCTTTCTTTCTGGTAATTTGTACTGACACCACCCCACAGGCTCGCGGTGGTAGTTGGAGTTGGCATAGTTCGGGTGGTGGACGTCAAATGCCGAAGCGGTATGCAAGACCCGCAGTCATTAAAGGCTGGGGAGTGGTCAATTTCGATCCGACCATTCGGTACACGCCTGAGCGTGATGAAGCACCGGGTGCTCGGCCGCATCCCTTGATGGAGTTTGCGATGGGTTTAAAGGTCACGCTCAACGCGAGAGGTCAGTCCTTCGCCTGTTAGACAATTCATTCTAACAGAATGTTCACCGTACCATTCTACCCATCCCCAGGTCTCAGTAAGCTCAAAATTATACGTACCAAACTTGACGTGGTTCTGATTTCGTGGGTTGTTCTTAGCAACGGGCGGCCAACCCATTATCCACGCACCTGCACGAGGTTTCAATGGTAGCACAGTCTACGTATGCTGACACCTTTTCATGCAACGTCCCTTCCCTGTTACTGACTGATCTGTGCCTCCAGGAGGAACTGCGTGCAGCAGTACGGAAGGTCCAGCAAGCTCAAAAATACCCATGCGGAGATGCGGATATACTCCTGGTTTGTGTGCTCGACTTGCCCAGCGATGATATTCGGGCAAAAGTCAAAGCATGGAGTGACGTAGGAACTGGAATCGCAACGCAGGTAAGCCCGTGATCCTAGCTATCTTTATCTACTGGTAATTACCTGACCCACGTGCGACGGACGAAGATTGTTGTAGGGTCGAAGATCAAGAAAGGCTCCAACTCAAAAGCGGATGGTTCTGTGAGTATTCGGATATAGCAATCCAAAAGTGGCTTCCACTGACCTTTCACCTAGTATCTTAACAACCTTTCGCTCAAAATTAATGCGAAACTTGGAGGTTCCAATCAACTCATACATAATAAGGGCCTGGCAGCGGTTCCTGCAGTCATTGTTGGTCAGTCGCCATTCTCGCTTGGCGCAGACAAAACCCTCAACTAATTTGCTTTATGTTAGGCGCTGACGTTTCTCATCCGTCTCCTGGAGCGTTTGGGCCATCTGTTGCAGCTGTTACATGCAGTGTGGGTGGGGGCGACTACGCCCGCTACCGGGCGAAAGCTCATGTCCAACCCCCTCGCCAAGAGATCATTCAAGACTTCGCTCGTCACGTCTATGTGAGTACTTCCACGTTCAGAATGATACCCGGAATCTAGACCAGCACTGTGACCCCATATGATTGCTTCTGGGTGTAGTCTCTCCTAGCCGACGGAGTTGGTCACATCATCATATTCCGCGATGGAGTATCCGAATCGCAATTCCAAGCCGTTTTTGATAATGAGCTAGGCTCCCTTATTGGTGCGGAGATAGTTGGGGACAAACGATTATGCTGATACTGATTCAGATCAATTCTCCTATGCGTAGGCTACCTAACAAAGAAATTTGATCGTGAAGCGCAAAAGCCAAGACCTAAGGTTACCTACGTCGTTGTTGGGAAAAGGCACCACATTCGCTTCTTTCCCTCCAACTCACATGATCCCTCCGTGGATTCGCGGAGCCAGAACTTCCTGCCGGGCTTGGTCGTCGATCAAGAAGTTGTTCATCCAGTTTGGAATGACTTCTATCTGCAGTCCCAGAAGCCAATCCAAGGGACTTCGCGGCCAGGCCACTACACAGTGCTCTGGGACGAAAATCGCATACCTCAATCAGAGTGAGCGTCTAATTTCCTCGTTATTCCTCATCTTGGAACACCGCACTGAGCTGTTACTCCACCTATATAGCCTACAAGAGATGATCTTCGACTTATGTCACATTCAGAGCCGGGCAACGACCGCCGTGTCGATCCCCGCTCCCGTAGCCTGTAAGTGCCTAGTTTCAACCTGGAGCCTTTATTTGAACTATCTGACCCACCTTGTTTCTCAGACGCCCACGTATGGATCCTTCCTCATTTGTTACCCGCCTACTATATGCTTACACCACACTGTTTTCACAGCTTGCCTGTTCACGCGCCCGTCTACATTTACGCGACTCCTTGTATGGGCCTGATGGGACTCTCACTGAGGACTCGACAGGATCAGCCGTCATCACCGATAAGCAATTGGCGGAATGGAATGCCCTCGTTGCTACTCATCACATCGCTGCTAAGGTAAGTGATTGTAGTATGGCCTGTTCAACGGACACTGACCGCCATGCTCCCCCGCCTTCTGCGAGTAGAGGATGTATTGGATATAGCTCGACGTCACTAGATCATCGTGAAGGTTTGCTCCCAATGCTGAACCATCCATAAAGCTCAACGAGCCAACAATCCTCTGAGCTTTTTGCCTATTTGATATCTTGCTTTCGCTTTCTTGCCCCACTTGCTTTCTCGCGCATTTCGTCAAGCGTGCTGCTGCTGGTCTTGACCTTCGTCAATTTATTTGCCAACTTATTGTCTTCGTCATATTTGTTCTGTATCTGCTGTACCAATCTTCGATTGATCACGATGCCTCAATTCTTGTTGTATTTGTTCATGTCCAACGACAAGCTCATACCATCCGTATATACTGTGTAGGTACAATCCTAATTGCTTCGCTATTCCGTTGTTCCTCTTCTCCTACTGTTGTTGTATCCATTTTTTTGGCTTCGCATCTTGTTGCGCCATCATGCTCGGTGGAAAAATATTGGCTACTTTTTGCTCTCTCCATCCAGGCACTGGTTGCATTTCTCAAAAATAAACATGATTCCATTCCAGTAATGAGAAATTCTACTATGCTAGTATCTATGCACTCCACCTTTACAGGTTCCCCCGAACAGCAGCATCGACACCCTCTGCGAAGTAGTTGATGTTCCCGCTGTTGAGACCAGCCATGGAGATACGGCCATCCATGGTCATGTAGATGTGTGCCTTCTCGGCAAGGGCCTTAGCTTGTGGTGCTTGCAGGCCAGTGAATCTGTGAATTATGAAAGTAGCGAATGTTTAGGTAGTTCATTGCGTAGGCGCGTCAGCAGTGAGAAAGGTAACAGATGTGAATAGATCAGCTTGCTGCCACTGAAAGTGGAGATATCGAGGGAACGTACGAGAACATGCCAATCTGACTCTTGATGTGGCTCCACTCGCCAGGAGTCTTGAGGTCGTTTTGGAGGGTGTTGTACAGGACCTCACGCATCGAGATGATGCGGTCAGCCATGCCCTTCACCTCACCCAACCTAATGATACGAAAACGTCAGCTAGGCTCTAGCTATAAAGTATCAGCATACACACCATTGCTGGTTAAGAGCAGCGTCGCCAAGGATGGTACCGGCGATTCTTGCACCGTGCAGAGGAGGGTTGGAGTACAGAGGGCGGACGATGATCTTGATCTGGCTGTCGACGCGTGCCTTCTCCTCGGGTGAAGAGGTGGTGAGCGAGAAGAGACCAACACGCTCGCCATAGAGACCCATGTTCTGTTTGCAACATCATGGTTGTTGATCAACAAGAGTGGGTGTTGTCAGGATAGGTGCATCAAGTCAAGCCAATAACGAGCGCATGATAAGGAATGAGATATGCAGCAGACGAAGGCGGAGAGAGCTTATCAGAAACGGTTGCTTGTAGGGGTGGACATAGGCAGACAGACAAACCTTGGCGAACGACTGAGCCAGAGCAACCTGGTGGCCCTCCTTGACGAAGTGGCGCAGAGCAAAGGCATCACGGACGGTGTCTCCGGATGCGAAGCCTTGGTAGGCCATATCGAAGAAGGGGAAGAGTTGACGCTCCTAAATGAGGTAGGAAGCATGCATTTCCGAGCAATGCAAAAGGCACAAGTGGCGCAACGACGTGTTTTGTAGCGTGAAAGAAGCACAACGAAATCATTTGGGGGTCAGTAGGCTATTCTCTCACTGCAATGTGATCTTTTGCTTCGAGTGGGAAAAGAAAACCCCGCGCTCGGAAGCATTGTGTGCCGGACGTACCTTGACAATGTCAGAAATCTCCTTCCATTGCTCAGGGGTGGGGTCCACGCCGGTTGGGTTGTGGGCGCAGGCGTGGAGGAGGACGATCGACTTCTCAGGAGCGGCCTAAAGAAGTTGTGACCAGTGTAAAGCGCCAGTCGGTAACGGGGATGATCAGCGATGGTGGCGGGGGAAGAACCAAATGAATTGATCATGACGCCATCAAACGTACCCTGAGGTCCTCCTTCAAGCCAGCAAAGTCAAGCCCGACAGTCTTCTTGTCAAAGTAACGGTAGCCCTTGACCTCAATCCCAGAGTCGCGGAAGATGGGAGTGTGGTTGCCCCAGGAGGGAGTTGGGAGGTAGATGGTCTTTGCGTGCGGGTAGTGACGCGCGAGGAAAGCCGCGCCAACACGGAGTGCGCCAGTACCGGAGATGGACTGGGTGGCGGCAACAAGGTTGTTGGTGATGACAGAGGAATCCTCGCCGTATGCGAGCTTGGCGGCAAGCTTGGTGTACTCTGCGAAACCAGTGATTGGCAAATACTCCTTGTCGAGCTTGGCCGCCATAATCTTCTCCTCAGCCTACATATTGGAAATTTGCCAATCAGAGCGGAATCGAAAGCGGCTGAGTATTTGCAAACCTACAGCCTTCACGGACGGCAGCACGTAAGGCTTGCCGTTCTCATCCCGATAGGCTCCGACACCCAAGTTGATTTTGCGAGGGTCCTTGTCGGCCTTGAACGCCTCCGTGATACCTTTTTGCATGCATTCAATTCAGCATATCAGGCTGCCAAAAGGTCGAGATCGAAAGCGACGCACCGAGGATAGGGTCGGGAGGGCCAGCGGGAACCGCACTCCAGGCTGAGATGGTGCGCAAATTTCGCGCGAAAGCTTGCTTGGATACTGAGCGAGCCACTAACATTTTTGTTCTAACAGGGGGTGTTCTTGATTAACAAGATGAGTGGAGGATAGGTTTGGTGGTAGAGAGGAGGAGAAAAGTGGAGTTGAACCTGGTTCGCCAATTAAGTCCGATTCTGTCGCTTCCTAATCGGGTAAGCGTCCTCGGCCACAACAAACAACTTTCATTTCTCCCTCACTTGCACCCCGATCGATCATGTCTGAAGAACAACCTCAACAACCGTAAGACTCGAACTTTGACGCATGTAAATCTGTAGCTTTGAAACATTTCCTATGTTGTCCTCCTTGAAACTAGAGCACCAGCTGCAGCACCAGCGCCAGCGCCAGCAGCTGCTGAAGGCGAAACCCCCACTGGTCCTTCCAAAAACGAGCTCAAGAAAGCTGCCAAGAAGGCGGAGAAGGAGCGCCTCGCAGCTGAGAAAGCCGCTAAAGCTAAAGAGAGGCAAGAAGCCCAGGCTGCTGCTGAACCTGTAGGCATATCCACGCATACTATCATGACTCGATTAGACCAACGATCTGACTCGTGTGAGGCAGGACTATGCGACCGAAAACTATGGTCCAGTGAAGTATAACGTTACCGGTATGCAAATAATAAACCCGATTGCTTTCAGCTTTAGCGCCATTGACCCAGCTCACCAACAGGACGTCCAAGGACAAAAATCGCTGCTTTCACTGAGGCCAATGCTGGTGAGGATGTTGTCATTCGCGCCCGTGTCCACACCTCTAGGGTTCAAGGTACACATCATACCTTCAGTTATGCATCTTTCCGGGTAAATTCTAATCTCTAGGCGCAGGAAATAAGATGGTCTTCCTTGCCCTCCGTCAGCAAATCCATACTATTCAGGCGATCGTACAGGTCAACCCCACTACAATTTCGAAACAGATGGTCAAATGGGCTGCTTCCCTCGACTCCGAGAGCATTGTCCTCATCGAAGGTAAGGCACAGAAACCAGGTGTGCCTGTGGAGAGCACGACCGTACACGACTGTGAGGTTATTGTTGAGAAGGTGCGCTCACTTGTTATGGTATTACCACGGCCCTATACCATTTGACGCGCAAAACGACGATATAGATTTACCTCGTCTCTGGTGTGGCTCAACGCCTGCCGTTCAGTTTGGAGGATGCATCGAGGACAGCAGAGGAGTACGAGATGAAGGACGCTGAAGGGAACAAAGTTTACAACAATGTTGGCCTCGATACACGGCTCAATAACCGTGTCCTTGACCTCAGAGTACGTTTTCTCATGCATTCATGCTGCAGTCACCCCGGACTTTTCTAACAAGCTCCCTGCTGGAATAAACCCAGACCCCTGTCAGCCAAAGTATTTTCACCATTCAGGCAGGCGTGACATCTATCTTCCGATCCTTCTTGGAGTCAAAGGGCTTCGTTGAGATTCATTCTCCAAAGCTACAAGGTGCAGCGACCGAGAGTGGTGCTTCCGTCTTTGAGGTCTCGTATTTCAAGGGTGCGTACCATCCTACTAGCTGCGGAATAAATGAATGATCATGCATCTTTTACCACCTCGGCTGCGAAATAACACGTACTGCTTGAACGACCCTGGTCTTGGACCAACAGGCAAAGCATACCTTGCCCAATCTCCCCAGCTCGCGAAGCAAATGGCCATCGCCGCTGACTACGAACGAGTCTTCGAGATCGGGCCAGTCTTCCGTGCCGAGAACGCCTTTACGCACCGCCACCTTACTGAATTCACCGGTCTCGATCTGGAAATGGCTATTGAGGAATCATACGAGGAAGTCGTCGACGTTCTTGATGGGATGTTGCTCAGCATCTTCGGTGGTCTGAAGCAGAAGTACGCGAAGGAGATCGAAGTGGTACAGAAGCAGTTCCCTGCGGAGGACTTTGTGTGGTTGGAGAAGACTTTAAGGCTGAAGTGGGGTGACGCGATTGCGCTGCTGAGAGAAAATAAAGTCGAGATTGGCGATTTCGAGGACCTCAAGTGCGTCGCTCTATTCCGCCTACAACAAGGTGTTGCTAAATTCAAGGCCCTTTGTTTTGTTACTCATAGCACGGAGCAAGAAAAGTTCCTCGGGAAGTTGGTCAAGGAGAAGTACAAGACTGACTACTACATTCTCGACAAGTTCCCGCTTGCCGTCCGACCATTCTACACAATGCCCGACCCCGAAGACGCTGTAAGCATACCCTGGCGTTTACTCTGATGCTGCCTAACTTTGCGTTGTCCCACAGCGCTACTCAAATTCCTACGATTTCATGATGCGCGGCCAAGAGATCCTTTCCGGGGCCCAGCGTGTCCATGACCCGGCACTCCTCGAGGCACGCATGGTGGAAGCGGGTATCACCCCTGCGAGCATGAAGGGCTATCTCGACTCCTTCAAGATGGGCATGCCCCCTCACGGCGGAGGTGGGATTGGGCTAGAGCGTGTGGTGATGTTGTTCCTCGAGCTGGGTAATATTAGGAGGGCGAGTATGTTCCCTCGCGACCCGAAGAGACTGGAGCCCTAAGCTTGAACGTCTGGACTGAGGTTCCCAAGAACCGCCCGGAACAAGATGATGGGGTCGTCTCAATCGTCCCCATCTGTCCTCGTAACGTAGATCAGGTTTCTCCGGCAATAATGTATGGATCGATCCCCCCCGGCCTAATTTGCATTATCTTTTTGGTTTATACGCATTGAGGTCCGTTCGCAGTATTCGCGCTCACTGGCAGGGCGAGAGCGTGACCAGATGATCTGTTACGGAGCCAGTGACTATACTGTCACAAACTGCAAACATTTTGGGGACTTTGGACGACATGATAGTATGTGCATGTCCCCAGCAGACCCTGGAGGAATCCTCGGTAGAATTGGTGCTACTAATAGACTACATATTTCTTGTTACAAGCGTGTTGCGGAGCCACACATTCTGAACCAAGTATGAGCACTTCAGCCCACCGTTGAACTCACCAATATTACCCATGTGGTGCTCTTGTTGTGCGCTCGATAGACCGGTTGTATAGTGACCCCATCATCTCGAGCCTTTGTCCAGTCGGCTCAGGACCCGTTGTCCTAGTTCCTAATGAGGTCCACGTCAACAGTCCGACGTTCTAGCGACACAGGTGGCAGAACGATTCCGCTTTTTTTTAACCGGCCGAGTCATTAAGCTTTTCAATTGTACATGTGCCTGTACCTTGGCTAGGTACCGGCCCGCGCGGGCTCCCCAGCACTGTCGCCAGCCACCTCTCACCTCCCACCTCGATTATTCGCCATCTCTGATGCGTTCAGAAAAATACCTCTAAGAAATTGCTCCGAGCTCCCCCCGCTCTTTTTTTGGTCATAACTCCGAACTGGTCTTGATATATTGCTGAAATGTGCGAGATGGTGCCGAGGCGATTCTTAAGTGGCGATCGAGTGCACTTGGCAAGCTAACGAACGACCCCCCTGGAGGAGCCTCATCGTTGCATCTGAAAGCACCTTCCTCAGTCTTCCGTGGAATCTCTCTATTTTAGAGAGATATAATATCATAGCTATGAAGGTTTCTTTGGCGTCAGCTATTGGCGTCCTTGCCTCGGCCACGTCGGCCTTGGCTGTCCTCACTCAGACATATACGTGGAAGAACGTCAAGATCGGTGGTGGCGGTGGTTTCATTCCAGGTTTGTTGTATTTAGCAAGCTTCTGTGTATCTCTCGTAGACCTAACTATGTGACTATCAGGAATCGTGTTCAATCCTGGACAAAAGGGTATCGCTTACGCTCGCGCTGATATTGTGAGTGCTACTGTTCTTGCCAAGGACTTCTGGCGCAAATAACTGAATTCATATGATTTTTAGGGGTGAGGATGACCAGTACAATGGGATGGTTTATGAAGAAGCTGATCAATATGCCTTCGAACGCCGATCACAGAGGTCTGTATAGGCTGAACTATGCGAATGACACCTGGACGCCACTGCTGGACTTCGCGAACGATACCACTTGGTGAGTGATTAGGAAAGAACCAGCTTGAGTTCCACAGTGCTGACTGGTGTTGGACCTGATGGACAGGGATTATTGGGGTATCGATGCCCTTGCCGTGGATCCCCAGTCAGCCACCCGCGTGTATGTCGCCTCTGGAATGTACACTAACTCATGGGATCCCAACAACGGCCGAATGTAAGTTGAAATATATTTGCTCGATCGTAGCCTAATCAGATGAATGCTGCAGCCTGGCATCCTCCGACTCTGGTAACACTTGGACGGCATCCCAACTGAGGTAAGCGCGCGATCTAGGGCCATTTCACTATCTGGTGGATCCTAACAAACAATCTACGTTGCAGCTTCAAAGTTGGAGGTAACATGCCAGGTCGTGGGCAGGGCGAGGTGAGTAATCAGCCTGATGACATTCAGACCGGATCAGCGCATACTGACTGGCTTCTAGCGTCTTGCAGTGGACCCTAATCTCGGATCCGTGTTGCTCTACGGTGCGCGTACGGGCAATGGTCTTTGGAAGAGGTGAGGATAGCGCAGACCCAGATCTATGGCTTGATGTTGAAGTGTTTCATGACTCTTCTAGTACGAATTACGGAGCGAGCTGGACCCACATCACCACGCTCCCCAACGTGGGAACGTATATCATTGACCCATCTGATAGCACTGGATACGAAAGCACCGCTGTCGGTATCGCGTTCGTCACCTATGACTCAACATCCAGCACATCCGGCACTGCGACCCCACACATCTTCGTTGGCGTTGATTCCAATGGTACATCCAACATCTTCGAATCGAAGGATGGCGGTTCTTCTTGGTCTGCTGTTGCTGGCCAGCAGACAAAGGTATGCTGACCCAGCACTCGATTGTGGGATTTTTAGGCTGAACCCCACGTCTCATTAGTATTTCCCGCACAAGGGCGTGCTAAGTCCCTCTGAGAAGGTCCTTTATGTGTCCTATTCGGTGTGTTATCTCATTTTTGGGTTGATGTGGCAGAGCCGCCGACAGGCATAAAGCTAGCATAGCAGTACAGTGCTGACCAACAGGGAAAAATAGGATGGCCTTGGCCCGTACGATGGCACTGCAGGAGCTTTGTACAAATATAACTTGACTTCAACAACTTGGACCGAAATCTCCCCGGTTACAGTTGCTGGTGGTGCCTACTACGGGTAAGTCCAATTAAATATTGCATGTATACCCAGTTGGCAAACCTGCTTCATCCAGCTACGGAGGCGTGGCCGTGGATCTCCAAAAGCCCGGAACAATCATGGTTGCTGCTCTCAACTCGTGGTGGCCGCAAGGGATCATCTTCCGTTCGAATAATTCAGGCGCGACGTGGAGTAGGATTTGGGACTGGGTGTCATATCGTACGAGCTCCTTCCCTTGTACTTCTGATGAAGCCGCTAAACCATATGTGATTATAGCCGAGATGGTCAACTACTACGGGCTTGACACTAGTCTCGCGCCTTGGTTGGGTGGTCCCATTGATCCCAACAATTCTGCGCAGCTCGGTGTTAACCGTATCGGCTGGTGGGTGTTGTTTCTCCTGGCTTCCTCAATTGCCGTCTAACTCTCAACCTCAGGATGATGGAAGCCCTTGTTATTGATCCCGTATGTGATCCCTGGGTTTACCCTCGCCTACTATCGAATTAATGTCCCAGCATCAAATGTTCTTCAATAGTTTGACAGCAACCACTGGCTGTATGGCACCGGTGCTACGATCTTCGGAAGCCACGATCTCTTGCGATGGGACACTGTACACAATGGTGTGTTGACAGTCTTATACTGTCTTATATTGTGTGCTACTTGGTCCTGATCCTGTTGATTCTAGTTACCTTGAAGAGTTTGGCTGATGGCATCGAAGAGACCGCTATTCTGGACCTGATCAGTACGTCGACCCTCTCCTCGTCACTCTCCAGCTGCGTTAATCTTGCTTGTATGCGCAGGCCCTCCAAGTGGACCTCTGCTGTTAGTCGCTTCATGTGTCTAAACAGATTCACTATAGCCCCATTGCTCACTATGCTCACATAGGGTCTCTGCTGTGGGAGATATCGGCGGTTTCGTTCATAACTCGCTCACAACGGCGACAACTGCATTCGGGCTCACATCATGGGCAACTACAACGGGCGTGTAAGCCTTGTTAATTGGCAATCCTGACTCGCCTTCAGTTTACTCATCCCAGTTTTTGTGGCTTCAAGTGACTACGCTGGCCTCAACCCCACCAATTTCGTCCGCGTTGGCAACACTGCCTCGACAACTGAGCTGCAAATGGCAATCTCGACCGACAGTGGCGCTACCTGGAATTACTGTGGGTATCTTGTCGCTTGTCTTCAAAGAGCAAAAGCTCGGGGTACTCATCAACATCCTCCATACGGCAGATTACGGCGCTGCCTACAATGTTTATGGTGGCCATGTTGCGTACTCTGCTAGCGCCATTACAATTCTCTGGAGCACAGCCAGCAACGGAGTTATGGTTTCCAAGTACTCCGCCTCCTTCTCCACCGTTTCCACCCTTCCAGCGACCTCCGTGATTGCCTCTGACAAGAAGAACGACACTGTCTTCTACGGTGGTTACGCCAGCAGCTTCTACGTGTCCACCAACAGTGCTGTATCATTCACTGTCGCGCAAACCTTCTCTGGTGCCAGCAGCGTCAATAAGATTGCCGCGAACTACGCCACTGCTGGTGACGTCTGGGTCTCGACTGACGTTGGCTTGTACCACATCACCAACTACGGAGCCAGCATTTCGTCGATCAGCGGATGGACCAAGGCCTGGGTGAGTAGTTTCGGCGCTCGCAGCTCTAGTGGAGGAAACATACTGACTGGCATATCGGTTCCCTTCGATCTAGCCTGTCGCTCTTGGCGCCCCTAAGACCACTGGAGGTTACCCAGCTGTATATGTTGGTGGTTACTACCTCGGGGTTGGCGGCTATTTCCGCTCGGATGATGGGGGTGTGAACTGGTACCAGATCAACGACTCCACTCACGGTTTCGGATCTATCGCCTCCAACGTCCTCGCCGCCGACCCTCGCACTTACGGACAAGTATACCTTGGTACCAACGGCCGCGGAATAAGTGTCGGAACCATCTTAGGCTCAGCGCCAAGTGGCACGGCGAGCGCTACATCGACGACCGCTACCACAACGGCCAAGACGACCACCACTACCTCATCCAACACCTCCAAAGCTACCACCACTACCACCACTACTGCAACTACCAAGGCGAGCTCAACATCGACCAAGACGAGCACCTCCGCAACGTCTACAGCTACAGGTACAGTGCCACAGTATGGCCAGTGTGGTGGCATCGGCTACACGTGCGTATGAGTTTTTCACTCCCACCCTCTTTCTATCCCGCTCTACCGTTCACTGACATATTTCACATCTTTCCTTCAATTTAACTCCAGTGGAGCCACTACGTGTGCGTCCCCGTACACCTGCACGTACGAAAACGACGTGAGTCTTCTTTCCTCTTCCCCTCAACGGCCTCAAACTCCAAATATACCGACCACTAAATTTTAATCTCCTTTATAGTATTACTACCAGTGCTTGTAATGCGTCTGGGACATAAATGCGATGTAGAAGGAGGCTCAAAGCGTACATATAGTGTTACAGTAACGCGTCAGTCACGCGCGAACTGTGGGATTTATTTGTACAGTACCGCACTTCTCAGCATACGTTTAATCGATTTAGGGGTCTTTTCTTTATCCCGTCATTTCTTCATCTCTGCTGTGTCTTGCCCTGATCCAAATGGAGTCACGCGTCGCTCGAAGCAAGTACCATTCATCGCAAGTGGAGCTTGATAGTAGGGGTTATCATCGTGATCGATACGTACGTACATAGCAAGATGGGTGTATGGATGGATGAGGTGGGACGAAATTACGGCGAAGAGAAGAAAAAAGCCCAAGGGAATATGACGACAAATGCAAAACAGATCCACAGCACACACAAAGTCTACTACATTACAAACACCCAAAGATAGGCGTTTTACATGAGCCACTGCCAGAACCTCTCGAGGCCATTCTTGGGCTCGTCCTCATCGTAGGTGTCAGCCTCGATCTCGGCAATGCCGGATACGAAGTCCATCTCGTGGGGGCGTACTGCGGGAGTGCGGTACATGAAGTAGCGGCCAAAGATGTACATGAGGGGGAAGAGGGCGAAGGGCAGGTAGTTGGTGACGAAGGTGGCGTGGTCCCAGTGGCCCTTGATGAACACGGAGAAGCCAGAGAACTACAAAGGGACAGCGAAAGTTTAGTCGATGGCACTTGGTGAAAGAAACAGAGACGAGCTACTCACGAAGCAGATGACGAGGGTGCTGACGACAACATACCAGGAGAGGAAGGGCTGCAGCGGGCTCTTGAATGGCAGGGTGTTCCTGTCAATGCCTTGCGCCTTCAACCCGGCGTGGAAGCGGATGTAGGTAACGCCAATACCGAACCAGGTCATGAGACCGGCGATGGAAGTCATGTTCGCGAACCAACCGAAGACCTTGTTCGACCCAGACTTGACACCCATGTATGCGAGGGCGCAGAACAGGGAAGAGAAGATGATCGAAACGTAGGGGAGACCGCTGCGGGTGGTGCGTGCAAAGATCTGGGGGGCGTTATGCGAGATGGCAAGGCCGTAGAGCGCACGCGAGGAAGTGTACAGATCAGATGAGGCAGCGGACCACGCAGAGGTGAGGAGGGCAGCGTTAATGACGGAGGGGAGGCCCTTGATACCGGCACGGCGGATGGCAATGACGAAGGGCGAGGAGAACGCGTTGGACTGGGCACCGAGATCGGGGTTGTTGGAGGGGACGAGGATGCCGATAATGAATGTGCCGAGGATATAGAAGAGCAGGATACGGATGTACACCTTCTTGATGGCACGGGGGATGTTGCGGCGGGGGTTCTTGGCCTCACCAGCAGCAATGGCGACGATCTCAGTACCAATGAAGGAGAAGGCAGCCTGGGTCATGACAGCCCACCAGCCAGCGAAGCGACCAGTGGCACCAGGAATACCATCGAACTGAACGAAGGGACCAGGGTGCTTCCAGAAGCGGAAACCGAGACGGTCGTGGTCGGGGCCACCACCGAGGTCAAGGATGATACCAAGAATCTAGAGAGAGCCGAGTGTGACATGAGCATCATACTGCAACACGAGGCTGGGTTGAATAGTGAAACTCACGATCAATCCGGTGATGGTGATAACCTTGATACTGGCGAACCAGAACTCGCACTCGCCGTACGCGCGGGCACCAAACATGTTGATCGTAATGACGACAACGATGCAAATGGAGATCCATGCGGCATTGTTCACGCGAGTGGGCGAAACCCAGTAGTTGATGAGGACAGCAGCGGCCGACAGCTCGGCTGGGAGAATAATGATCCTGTTGGTGTGGACGAAGACAAGAAGCAATGGTGGTTGGGCGTTGCACACGTCGAGTCGCGTGTTTTAGGGTTGTTCGGGGGACCGTGCAGGTATGATGATTGGCGAATCACCAGATGGAGCGGCGGCCCACATGAAGGGCGAAATTCACAAGCGATGAAAGTGCGGTGCGGGCGAAAACAGAGTTGTGTCGAGGTAGTTCATTAGATCGACGCGGCCGGAAATGAATGCAACGAGCGATTATGCAAATATTGACGGGTAACAAACGAGGCAGGTTGAGGGAGAAAGCGCATAGTTTAATGAGAAAGCGGTTCATTTCTCTGATATGAAAACGAAATGATTATCGTACCAGTTGTACCAGTAGTTCCAGCCCATAGTCAGCGACAAAGCGGGGTTGACGAAACGCTCAGCCAGCTTGATGTGGCCACCAGGAATGGGCAGATAGGAGACCATCTCGCCGAGGGAGACCATGACCGCGTAGGTGATGGAGCCCCTGTGAGCCCCAACAGGTGATGTCCGGGATCATATTCGGGTTGCAGGAAGACGACGCAGGTCGAAAAGAAGCCAGGGTCAAGCGAGAGCAGGAGCATCGCATGGACGTCAACAAGTCAAGTATGGAAATGCACAAAGAGAATTGATCAAAAACGGCGAACACAGCCCGAGAAAAAAACAGAGTGTAAAAAGGGAAAAATCGAAGGAAAATCGGATCTTGACGTGCGGACGAGGTAGGAGGCGCATGATGTGCCCACACACCCCACACGCAATTTGCAATTGAGTCAAGTGATCGAACCCGCGGTCTCTTGACGACTGTCAACCAGCGCCGCAAATCCAGCAGATCATAACAATCCGAAGAGTGTTTTTGGCGCACAGTATGGTAGAAGAAACAACAAAGACGAAGAAGAAAAGACGCGTACATGATGATGTATCCAAGCCAGAGACTATTGGTTGCGAGAAGTCAGCTCAAACTCGTCGTAGAGGTGATTGAATGTTCATGGAGACTTACCCAACAGGACCGCCATTTGCGAGAGCACCACCGGAACCCAGGAAGAGACCTGCACGTAGAGGGGGGAGACAGGTAAGACGCCGTTCAAGGGAAATGCCAGCGTGCGAGCTACGCGCGCACTACTGATAACACGATAGTGCGGGGGAGGATAAATGCACGTACCAGTACCAATGACACCACCAATGGAAATCATGGCAATGTGTCGCGCTATAGGATGGAAAGCATGATTGTCAGGACACCTTATACACAGTCTCTAGACAGCTGAGAGGAGAGTACTCACACTTGAGCTGACGCACGAGTCTGTCATCGGGGACAGTATCCTCGCCATAGGTAGGGACAGCATGGTCAGAGGGGACCTTCTCCTTTGTGTAATCGGCCATTGTGTCGTGTGGTGGCGACAAGGCAGCGAGGGGAGGATGGGGAGGGAGGAAGGGTGGGTAGGAATAATGGAGTCTTGAGAGGCTTTATACAGAGCGCGAGCAATACAATTAATGCTCCATATCAGGCACCACGCCTGAATACGCGCTATTGATTGACGGCGTCCAAGACATTCTTTCTATCACACGATCGGTCACCGACATAGGCCTGCAATGCTACTCTCTTGACCCCATTCCCCGATATACGGCTATCAATGTGCTACAGCGAGCCTAGGACATTGGCAAAGTCGGGTTTAGACGCCAATCGTCCACCAATTCACATGTTCACATGGGAGGATCGTGGTATTTGCACCTGTTGTTTTCGCTTCCTTATCAGAACAGAACTGTCACCGTCGGCTTCTTATCTCCAATAACTCGTTTGAATGTTTCACCCTTTTCATTGAGAGAATGATAGACCCCCCAAAGGCTTCTATGCGACACGTTTCGGGTCAAGCGTTGGGTAGCCAGGCCAAGATTTCCCAAACAAGGCAAGAGTCGCCGTCGTTCCTTTGCCAACTCCACGACGACCACGAGGGAGCATAATTCAGCGGTGTCACTTGACCCACATTGACCCAGCCTTCTCGGCCAAGAAAGCGAGATCGCCCAGCACAGTTTCCAGCGTAGCGTCGACTATTTCTCTAAGCGAACCCCGCCTCACTTTCGATTCAGTCGGAGGGGCCAGGAGCTAGCCGAGGGCTGGAGGGTCAATACATTGGTCCCTGAGCCAACCGCTACGCGAGCAAATGACAGTCTCACGGCACATTCAATTCCTTGCGTGCTGAGCGGTGGCTGGCTCCAGATCAACAGAGTCAACTCTGTAGACTCCTCTCTCTCTCTCGTCACCCCCATACGACGTTCGGGGACGGAGGATCCACTCGTGCCTAGCTCCCAATCGCTGGGGTTGGATTGTCATGCCCCCGCTCTTGCTTTCGTCATGTGGCCTCGCTATGCCTCTTGAGGGTCCCAAGATCGTCGAGGCTAGACAGCTGAGCTGCGGCGGTTCGGAATCACTATCAGTTCCCCACAGCATCATCACCGCATATCTCCCCCAGAAATAATTTCGCGGTTTTAGCGAATTGATGGCGTTTAAGTCATGTATATCAGTCGGCTCCAAAACGCAGTCCCCTTACTCGTAGCGAGCGGCCGGCACACGACCATGATTTATAGCCTCCCGCTGCCAACATTGAATTTCGTTCCATCTCTATGACACACTTCTTATTGAGAAATATCAAATTCCAGCCCCCCGCCCCTTGCCTTTGATGAGAGACGCCCGCCAACCTTATTGAGATGAAGGTCCGAGGACGATATGATCGACATCAGTAGGGTGGGCTTCCTTCCAACACACCGCCGCGCCTCTAGAGCGCCCACCCCCCTCAATTTCTCACTGAAAAATTAACCCCCTTGATACATCAATCCGGTGAAGCTCGGTCCGTACGATGAGAAACCAGAAGATGAACAATGCAACACAAAAATTCATCTAAATTCAGGGCAAGCAACCAACAAACGCCCGTCTCACATTCCGGTATGGATCGGATAGTCCGCCCCTGTGGCCAATGTATCAGGCAAAGAATAAAAGCATAAAATCTTGAATGACGCCTTGGTCGGAACTTGGGAACGTGCATTTAGTCTAAGCGATCCTATCACTTGACTATCAGTACAGCAGAAGCCCTTTGAGATCTTGGGTGGGAAGACAGCCCGCATCAACGCTCTAGCGAGCCCAGCGCTCGCTCGGCTGATCTATCGCCTCTTTTGCATCACAGCCCTACCGTGTTTGTCGAACTCCGGGTAGCACGCAGCATCCTGTCATCCAACACAATCACGTGAACATGTTCCAATTTTGGAGGATCCCTTCTTGGCAAAAATGGCAGGAACCTACGACCCAAGATAATAACCACAAAATGGAGCCTTAAGCCCAACTTGCCTATCGTGCTCCAAAGAACCCCGAATACGAAATCTATAATAGCTCACTAGTGGAGCAGTGATGACGTTCTCGTCTTATCAGTGGTGCCGTTCTGTTCAGATGCGCACCAGTGCTGCTCACGGGATCGAGCAGAATGAGATAAGCGTCGCCGATGGCCACTCGCCCGGCCTAGGTGGAACTCAGGTACCCAGAGGATCGATCCCCCGTGCTCCATAAAAAAAATGCATCCGAGGGCTCCCGCCGCCGCACCGTGCTGCCGCGTCCTTCGTTGTTCCGCGGCGCCGAGAGTCGGGACAGGGGCCTAGTCACTGATACATCAAGCCGTTATCGCGCGTGGGCTACTACCGATCGGAAAGATTATTATCCAGGCCCCCCAAACTGCCACGTTCCTGACCTAAGGCAAAAACCAGGAGGAAAAAATCGTGGCCAAGCGAAGCTTATCTCGAACCTTGAACCCGCCGGCTTGGTTCAAACCTACATTGGCATAGGCCTTACACCCCCTCGAAGCCGAAGATTTCACAGCCAGTTAGCCTGCGTCAGCGAGCGAGTAGCGAGGTCGAGGGGTATGTATCATTTATCCAACGAGAGAGTTCTGAGTGTGGATCATAAACATATGCAGATTGCCATCATTCAACCATTCAAGGCAGAGGAAATACACGCTTGTTTCATGGTAGCAAAGGTATTCAGGATATACAGAGGACTTCCGACGGTGTGAGAAGACATGAACCACCAGCAGTAGGAATAAGGACTAGTGCACATAGCCACGACGGGGGTGATACCCCCCCTTGACCAGCTTCACTCACTCAGTACGAGACTAGATCGAGTGAGGAAGGTAAGGATGTTATCTCCCACTAGAGTGCAGGAGCTGGCCAGGCCACGGCGTTGATGAGAGATTGCTGGTCAGGTTGACAATCACACTGAGATGAAAAGAGAGAGACGAGCAAAAGAAGTAGCCGCGGAAATGGAAACCACGTGAACCAATAGTCCAGAGTATGAGTTTAGAGAAACTTAGGGGCGTTTAGCCCCCATGTTTCCGAGAGGGTTCCCAGTTTTCTCATCAGTGGAATACAAGGATATACGCACGCGGTTGGCTGAGCGGTAAGGGGAATCTGCGGGGAGCCAAATTATAGATTTCAGTCAATAACTCAGCTTCATCCAAGACAGTGGAAGGAAGAAAAAGGAAAAGGAATGATCGAATGCTTGCTTGTTTGTTTGTTTGACCCGAGGCAGGTAACTCGAGCCAAATTCATGCATACATCCTCCTTCTCTGTATCGTCGGCCTCAAGTCCCTCCTCTCGCCAAAAACCAGACAATAAAACTCTACTAACACCAGATTTAAGCTCCTTCAGTGTCATAACCCATGCCGATGAGATAAAAGAATATCATGTTACGAGCAAGGCGCGCTGGCTGGATGCAACGACGTGGAGCATCATATGCCTGATCATGCTAAGCTGGCTCTGGGTAGATGTGGGTCCTCGAAGCATTCAGCTTACTTCCCTCTAACGCGTGTGTCTAATCCAGGAAAAATGGAGGCTGGTGGCAGGCGCTACGCTCGCCATAAGCTGGCTGCTCGTCAAGTCGCGTTCCATTCTTTCTGGTGTGTGCCAGTGTATTGTTTATCAACCCTACAGCCTATAATGGTTAAACGAAACACCTCAGAATCAATTCTCTCCCTCTCACCGCACGGACTCCAACTGGAAACGCGTTTCGGCTTCCCACCAGTCCATCACTTTGTACTTCCCAGCGGCCTCGTAGTCTCCACCAAACGAAGCTTTATCCCGCTCCCATCAATAAAAGACATAATAATAAACGAGGCCCTATATGGATGGAACGTGCGATACTATCTCGCTGTCATCGTTGGCACCAGCAATAGTAACCGTACTCCGAGTGCGAGCAAGAAGGTCACAGTGCGCGTCGTATTCGAGGTGCGTACTCAAAACTACTTCGATGCTGCGGTCCCAACTCTTTCCCTGTTCCCTAACTGACCAACCCACCCTGCCACTTGTCAATTTTCCACATGAACAGTCCATCCTCCCCAAGTTCCCCATTCTCAAACAGGTCTACCTCGCGCTTCATACCGATCTCGCTCGTGCTCCCACCACCTCATCAATCAACGGAACCACACTCCCCATTAACGTTGAAGAACAAGGCAACAGGCGATGATGACTTGCTCTCGCTCCCGACAACCCATAGACCAAGGCTAGATACAGGGCTTCTTAAACTTATTATCTATCTATGTCTGTCGCGGCTTCTCTTGCCCATAGTTTGTGAGGTCCGCAAGCACCCAGCGTAGCATGGACGGTCAATTTCTGCCGCCTATACACTTCATGTTGTCGGCCGCACCGGGGGTCGCCAGTAGGGAATCTGCGAAAACTAAATCGTTCGTAATCATTCCCTGCCCGGGTATCTCAGATTAGTTGCAGCTGGCCCCAACCGCGGATGGATTTCGTCGAGATTGGCTCGTGGGCGGACAATTAGTGATGCGTTGCATCTCATGGTCGGGAGAGAACTTTGGCGTCAGCCACCATGGTCTAGCGGATCTAGATATATATTCATTGTCCTTGCATGCCATTATATACTAGTAATGTCAATGAATGGATCTGCATCCTCTCATTCCGTACCCGAAATCATGAGAGCCAAAAAAGTTTGCTGCATTTGGCGACGTATAATCGAGACACGGCAGGCTACTATAACACAGGGAAGTGTGTAACGTAACAAGGACGTGAGACATCGTGAGCGAACGAAAAGAAAGAACGAGTGGGAGATAAGTAGATCTTCTAGGTCAAACCTATCGACCACCACGGATGATTAAAGGAGAGTGGGGAGTGCGTCGGCGAATAGGGACGCGGGTATGAAAATGAGAAGAGAAATTTCCCCAGCGGACCCAAATAGAAGAGAGGTGAGAGAAATCGTGCATAAAGGACGAATAACGTAGAGGTCAGGCAGAGGCGTGCTCTAGTTGACACTGGCACCGAAGAACAGAGCGGCGCAGAGCTTGAAGCTAATTTGCGTGAAGGAGCTTATGTTGAGGCCGTCACCCGCGATGCTACAAGATGTAAAGCTGGTCAGCATATTGAGAATGAGTGAAGTGTGGCAGAGGACATACAGATTGCCGCACAATCCGATGAAACCATCATAGTGCACATTAAGAGCCACGACGAGACCCTTCAGGCAGGTGTCAAGCTGGATAAGGACGTCCACGCAGGCGCTGATGGACGAGGAGCTATACTTGTAGATAGCAATCACAAGGTCCTGTAGGCGAAGGGGTGAGCCGGGGAATACAAGGACAGAGGGTAAGAACTCACGATGTAGAGAAGAGCAAACAACTTGACGAGATCAGAAAGATGGTCTGTAGAGTAGACCTTGATCTCGGCCAACAATCCAATGGACGCATTGATCTCTGCAATAATACTATTGCATCCCGTCTTGAGGTCGAAGTTGCCATCTGAAGCACGAGATGTCAGAGTACGCCCCAGCAGAGGAGGGCTACGGACGAAGAGACTTACCAAGCTTGTCGACAATCGCGCGCACTTTCACGTTCAGGTCATTAGACCAAGCCCACACATCAACAGAGACATCAGTGCTGGCCGAGGGACTGGGACTGGAGGCGCCGCTCCCATGGCCCCCGGCGCCGAGACCGAGGCCGGTATTTACCACAGCGTTGACCACGGCCCCGACGTCGACGGATGAGCCGAGGCCGAAGTCAGAGTCGCTGGGACAATCTGTCAAGCAAAGGAGTGGGACCAGTTTGCGTCAGCGGGGAACGAAGGTCGTGAAAGCTGAACATCGCGTTCGAGCGCCAAGCCCGCGACGCGAACACTCTTGACGCGTCGATGGACGCGAAAACGCGAGATCGAACGCGATAAGGGCAAAGGGAAAGCACTAATATGACGTACTACAGCGTTCGCGGACAGAACCAGCTTTGGGAGAGAGTGGGAGGGCCCCAACAGCGGGCAGGAGCGCAGAGGCCAGAAGCGTGATGATTGGGAGGAATGCGATCATCTTATAGGCTACGAAAGAGAGTGAGGGAGGGGGCGCGAAGGAAATAGGGGTCTCTAATGAGGGGTTTGGGGGTAGTGGGGGGACTGAGGAAGGTTTGAGGACGAACCCTCTGCCCTTTTATTCGATGGCGCGTGTCACAGTGACCCTCCGAACACGAGCCAAGGGGAGCTACAGAAGCTCTTCGCTCTCACAAGAGACTGGCCCACGAGCCTAGGCATCGGTTACAAATATCTTCGATCTTGCTTCCCTCAGAGCCCCAAAGATTCAGGGCAGGCCAAGGATGTCAATACAATCACCCAACCTAAGAAGCTTCTGTAGCTCACACAACGGTCTTTAGGATACAAAATTGAACAGATTGCATTAAGACAGCTTTGGGCCTCAGAATCGTCCCTGGTGGATTTGTCCGCCTCGAGCTGCTTTAAGTCAGAATTTCGTGTCCAGTCCAGTAAACGATCTCGAACGGTGGCTCTCAAAGCTATTGGACCTATTCTAACGGCATTATTCAGCCTCCCGGCCCTTAGCACCACGTATGGGAAAGAAACCAACCGGGGCAGTCTCAAAGTGAAGCTATCAAGAGAGACCTCGACAGTAACTGGCAAAAGATCATCCTGGATCGTCGATCGGGTTTCATTAAAGGACGACTAAGGAGAATCACGCTATATGCCTGCTCATGCACTAGGTGATGACAAATGAGACCTGCAAATGGCTAGCCACCAGGAGTTTCCAGGTTCACTTGACGTATCAACGCCGCCTTCTCTGACCGTCCGACATACGAGAACAAACAGGGGAAAGAATAGAGCCACAGGCCAAGGATACTAGAGAAACTCTGTCAGAAACATGCGTTCCCATAGGACCAGCGCAGGGCAAGAAGCAAAGCCCTAGGCACGATGAAGAGAAGGCACCTCGAGAACCACGCAGGCGTGGAGGTGTGACCCCTACGCACCGCGTCTGGCTTTCCCTTGATTTGAAGATGATCGTGCATCCTAGGCGTGATGCATGTGGAAGATAAAGTGGAATCCATGCCGAGCTCAAGACCCACCCGGTGCAGGGCTGGAGGTGCGTTCAAGAGCCTTTCCGAGCCAAGAGACGTTCGGGGAAGCGCTTTTCACAAAGCATCCATACATGTAACATATGTCCATGGACTTTGAGGGCTCAGATCTCCAGATCGCAGCAGCAGCATCCCAGAATTATGCATTATCAATGCTGACAATCATTGTCAGCACTGAACAGCACAAAGATGCTGTTGCTGCGGATTTATCGAAGATAGTGGGAGGAAGAACATATATGTGCACATAAGCGAAGCACGTGGGTGCAAGACTAGCAGGTGGAAGGCCGTATAGATCAGTATGGTCTATGGGCGATTTCTCCGAACGCAACGGGTATAGTATAGTGGTTCAGTATAGCTCGTTCCCATGCGGTAACACGAGTTGACGCGAGTTCGAACCTCGCTACCCGTATTTTGCTATCCTTTTTGATCTTCTTCATTCTCGACCCTACTTTGCATCTCAGGGTAAATCTCCATGGGAGTTAGGGCTTCGGACTGCTCACGACCGAATGCCACAGTGGGACAGAGAGACAATCATATAAGTAAGGACTTCCAGACTAGGGTATACACACAATGAGGGGTGTCAATGGGTAGGAAACACTGAGACAGGAGAGATAGCGCCAAACGAGAGACAAGGGTGCAGGAATCTAAGCGAGGGATAAACGAAACAGTGAGAGACAAGGCACGAGGCGAGAGAGACGGAGAAAGAAGCGAGAGTGAGAGTGGGACTGAGACTGAGATAAGTACGTCTATAGTGAGTGGAAATGCGAACGAAAGAACGCGAATCTGGAGGGAGAGGGATCCACCAAAAAGGATAGAACGGCGATAGGCAGATGGCAAACGGGAACGACCCAATAAATCAACAAACGGAGACGAATCGAGGGGCACGAGACTAGGGCGAGAACAGAACAGACGAAGCGGAAAAGGCATCAAGCCGTCGAAACCGAAACACGCAGTCAAACAAGAAGGGGAGACTGCAGCTCTGCCTTCGTTGCAAGAGCAACTTGAAGTATAGCTATCTACGAAGGCGGAGGTGGACTGTCCGCAAAAGTCCCCATCCTCAAAAACCTCGCTAGCACTTCTTGGCTATCCCGTTTGAACACATCCACGCCGCGTGCAGGATCCCACTTGCGTGTAGCCACCCGGGGACTCGGTGGAGCTTGTTCATGCGGCTGCATGATCATGCCCTCAGGGGACGACGTGCTTGTCATCGGTTCAACGATTGTAGTACTACTGGATGTACTCATCCAGGACGAACGCGCCATAGGGTCCCTAGCATTGGAGGAGACGCGAGGGCGCAATGTAGCAGTGCTAGAAACGGGGGACGAGGTATTGCTGAGCACAGCAGTGGTTGCTCCAGGGGAGAGAGTGCTCGTAGTAGTTATAGAAGGGGAGGCAGGGATGCGGCGACGAGAGGGAGCTGGAGGGTCAAATGCGATGGGAGAATCAAGAACACGGGGCTCAGGAGATGCAGCAGCTTGAGAAGGCGTCGCTGGGAGTGCAAACGGCGCCATGGCTACACCTCCACTAGCTTGAGAGGCGCTGATGGGAATGGTATCATCTACAAGAGGCGAAAGTGGTTTCGTGGGAGAGAGCTTGAAGGGATTGCCAGCTTTTGGAGGGGATCTTGGTTGAGGAGGGGTAGTTTGAATAGGAGGAGCTCCCGCAGCAACTGCACGCGATGTCCGTGCTGAGGCTAGTCCCACCGGATATACTACAGGAAGGCGGGATGCGACAGTCACCAGAGGAACGGTGGGGGCAGGGGCAGGGGCAGGAAGAGGGGGAGTGGAGACTGGTGAGCTGAAGGAAACTTGGACACCAACACTTGCTGTGGACTTGGGAGTCGTTTGCACACCTTGAGACATGTATACTCTACCAGTTGGATTGCCACGTGGACTAGCTTCGCTTCCTCCTCTTGATCGAGTCTTCTTTGAGCTGGCTGCCCCAGTTACACGCCGTCGTCCTCCAACAGGAGTGTTTTGGCCATCATCACCCGAATCTCCGTCATCATCTTCATCATCCCCGTCATCTGCTTCCTCTCTTGCTTGCTCATAGCTCTTCGGTGGTGATCTCCGACCATCACGAGCACCACCTGGTTCAGACTTCTTGTTCTTCCGCGATAGGTTCCCAGACGAGGGTGGCTTCACTAGTTTTGAGACATACTTGTCGATACTCGGGATAGTGTCCCAGGCGTTCGAGTACGTCAGTGAACCAGCTTCACGATCACCCGGAGCATAACGACTTCGTGCCGCTTGACGAGCTACCTCGAATGCTGGTAGAGCAGCGGCACCAGAAATGGGTGAAAGTAGCCTCTGGGCATGTTCAACAGTCTCTTGGAATGAAGTCGGCATATTGGGCAAGGCCGGGTTAGTCTGGATAACCGGGGAGGAATGGGAGGAACGGGATGCAGGCACATGATTTGAAGGGAGGGGTGATGGGGAACGATTTTGTGGAATAGGCTTTGGCGGGTCGCGAGCAGGGGGAGGCAAAACTTTGGGAGCATCACCAGCCGGGAATACACGTCGCGGGGCGGCTCGTGGAGCTTCCCAAGGGAAAGTAGAAGTAGACTTGACAGCGTTAGGAGCACTTGACGTTACTGCAGAGTATTGATGGGCAATCTCTTGTGGGATCGCAGGAGGTGCAATAACCGGGAAGAACTGATCGCGTTTGGGCGCAGGAGGGGCTTTGTGTGGTACCAAATGCATTTGATGAGGAGATGGTGGGTGATGGATCTCCGTGGGACTCTGGTCTTCATGATGATATTGCTCCATGAAAGGATCTCCACTACTGTATGGTCGGTCATCGGGAACAGACGAGGGAAGTTCGTCCCAAACATTTGGATAATGGTCTGGGATACTCGATTGATTGGGGTGTGTGATGAACTCCTTGGGGGGAGGTTCCACAGCAGGGTTCCATTGGATCATAGGAGGGGAGCGAGATCCCCCTTGAGGAGGAGGTGGCTCGGTATGAGTAATCGCACGCATGGCGGGCGTGGATGTCACTGCGGAACGACTAGAATCAGCGCAAGAAACTCAAATTAGGTAGCGGTAGGATTATCCACCTGAGGATTGGTTCGCATCATGTGAGCTCTGGGATTCTGCAACTGGGGGTGGAGTCGGAGGCCTGGGCCGCATTAGGTCTACTCGCCCATCCAGCGGGAGGCTGATATAGTGTCCTTCAGCCGACGAGGTACCACCGCCATTACTAAGAGGAGCATGGTAGTGCCCCGAACCCTCGAGAGCTAGTTGCTTGAGCGTATCGAGGTCATAAACCGTGCTAGTATTGGATGGTGCCTCCCAAGCAGGCTCGTAATGCAGCGGCTCAAACGGCTGAGCAGATGGTGCTTGTTCCACGGGGCGAACATGGCGATCATAAATGTCGAACCAACGATCCACAAGCTTATCGTATGCGTAGGATTGGCGCACGACGTCAGGAGATGAGGTTGCCGTCGGTGACTCGGAGACATGGGACGAAGGAGTTGCAGCAGCGCCGCCGTGTGACGTAGCGGTCGAAGTGGATGAATGGGCGAACGGTGGTCTCCATGGGGCCGATTTCCAAGGTTTATTAGGTCCAATGAAGTGAATCACTGATATCTTCGATCCAAACCGCTCATATGCAGGGGCGTAGCTGTTCAGCGGCCAGGGCAGTAGGAGAATTTGTAGAGACGCGGTCAGTTCGTGGTGGAAATCGAACGCAGAGAGAGGGAAAAGAAGCACACATACGTATAGGCCGACGTGGGAGTAGTGTTGTAAGTGAAGCTAAGTCGATGCCAGTCTTCGCCTCTCCATTCATTGAGCACACCCTGATCCCCGCCATCCCAGCTTCCAGTCGTTTTCACAAGCTCGCGAATCTGCTCGAACTTGTCTTCACCAGGGGTGAGAACCATGAAGCCCGAATTGAAGATGTCCGGCCACCCAACATCGGGCACTGCGCTGAACTCGTGTGGGAGGGTGAACAGATGGGAGAGAGGTCGAACGGGAAGAACATCGGCGTCCAGAAAGATGACCTTTGAGTATTGGGTAAGGCGGAACACATGGAGTTTTGTCAAGACAGAGTGGAGGTCAGGTCTCCCTGAGAGATACAAGTTGGTGGCCACAGGTGTTGAGCAAAGAGTTCAAGCGTTCGCGCATACAATCAAGACACTCACCCAACAACGCTAGGCCGTCCCTCTGGTCCCCATCAATCACCTCGACGCCAATGACGGTGTCAAAGGCCTTCCTAAGAGCCCTGATAGTACTGACATCAACCGTTTCGGGCGTGACGATGCACACAGTCTCAAAATGAACCTCTGGAGCAGCTGGAGGGGATGGATGCAGCTCGCGAAGGGCAGCGGCGACGACTAGAGCACCTTTAGCGTATTCATCGGACGTAACAAGAGTCGCGAACGCGAACTCTGGCATCCCGAGAGTGCCTGCGCGTTGGTCGCTGGGCGGCGCGATGAAAAGGTAACGCGACGAAAGACTATTCTCGGGAGCCTCGGCCGATTCCGCTATCTCCGTCCACTTTTATACACTCTCCCCACGGGCAAAGCAATTCGGTCCAGGCCTCTGATAACACTGGCCGCACCGTGCACAAGCCACCCGCTGTCTCATCTATTCACTACTCAATACAATGACACCCTGGAGGCTACGAACAGTCTTATTGCTCGTCGCTCGTAGTAGGTGCGAGGTCCCCAACGGACTAGGCTGAATCGTTTCTCCCAATATTTCCACAGACACCCAATACCCGACGAGCTGTCTTCGTAGAAACCATTAATGGAAATACCCGCTCAATTGATTGTCAATGATCGCTCCAATGGGGAAGTAATGAAGAGATTTTCCTCATTGTTCGCTCAGTTCAATCAGGATTCTTGACAGACCCATGGCGCTCAGGAAGAACTGAGATGAAATGATGAGCACAACACACCCAGCGCAGCTCTAGACCTATCTGTAATTCAGACAACAGGACGCCTGGGCCGTAAACGTCTTAGGGGTCATTTGAGCTTGTATTCAAAGCCTATGACGATGCAGGGGAGACCCAGCTCGATACAGTCTAAGTGACGAGCTATCTAAAGGACTTGATAGATAACCTCCCAACCCATTGGCAATCAATAGGGAAGGTACCCAATGTGTGACTCACGATGGACGGCTGACATCGATGACCGCTGAATAATGTGTCAAGTCAAGCCACCTTCTCCATTGAGTTTGACGGTGACAGTCTTGTCCTGGATCTTCGGGAGAAAACGCGGCGGAGCCTCGGCACGTGGGGCGAAGCTAAACCCTTGGCTGATCATGAAGCCTAACTTGATGATGCTGGACCCCAAGTTAGGGGGTGGATGTCCGCACGATCACACACCAGGTTGTAGATTTCAAAGCTTTTCGTATTCAGGCAGAGCCATCAAGGAGTGGAGCTAACAGTCGATACATCGTGTGGAGAAAATAAACGATAGGCTACAGAGGATCAACGGTATGAGCAGATTAGGGAGTGAACCAGTGCTACACATCCATATTGTGCACGATGAGGCACATAACCATAAAGAGTGAGACGGGCTGGTGGACCACGCCAACGTAAGGGAAGAGAGACGGGAAGAAGTCATAGGGCTGACTATCGAGCCTGTGGTGCCCAATGTCGTGTTGATTGGTAATAGTATTGCGAGCCTGGTGTTGTTTCATCCTCCTCGATTACTTGATGCTCTTCTCGAGCCACTCCAATAACAATCGGGGTATGTGGTGTTGGCATCCGGCCAAAGGATCGGATCTTGGTTTAGGCGAATTGTAAGATATTTATTAGCTAGAGTAATGCCAGACAGAATATGTAGATTGCATGAGAGCAAACTTACAACAGAGTTCGCAGATTTAGCGTTCACTTCCTCAGTAAGGCGGCTTCGTGACATATTATTCAACTGCCAAGCTTGTGGCGGTTCGCCTGTCCCTCGAGAGCGATGAATCCTTTCCGCAATGTGCGATCTTGAATGCAGGCTGGATTGAGGCAACTTGGTGATCAGAGACTACCGGGCAGTACTGCCATTGAAAGAACATACTTTGCAAGCATAGTGAACGAGTAGAAGCCACCCATAGGCTAGGGAAAGGAATATTGAATACCAATGCGTTATCACTTCCACATGAGCAGAACTCACAAGACCGAGAGAAAGCACCACAAAGTGGAAGCCATACAATGCAAACTGTTCAGGCGACCAGTGGTGTTCAGTCAACCCTCCTTAGACCATGGTTCCGGAAGTACTTACGAAAATAAGTACAACTATGGAGATGATAGCGGTAAGGAGGCCAGTGTTGACGGTCCACACAGTCATGAGATTCAACATGCTGTCGGTGCTAGATGAGAAAAACAGCGGGATCAAGTTAGGGCTATAGGCACCAGTCACGCGGCCATCGGTATCGTTCCAGTCTACTCACGTTTTGAACCCTGTGCGCCTCTGCTGGAGCAAATAGACCATCGATAGAGCGATGACCATATCAGCAGCAGACTGAATCCCGAGCCATAGTGTGACAAGCCATCGAATTTGCGCCACAATTTCGAGGAACGACAGAATGATGTTACTAGCAAGAACGTTAGGCGAAAAGAGAGCATCACATGTCTGGAGACACCATGACTCACGCCTTGACGGAAACGACTGAATGTAAAGGTTTGATTAATCGGTAGTCTTCATTTGCAGGAGTCAAGAGACATACTCATCCCAAAGACGAATTGAACCAATGCAAATAGGCCCTAAGCGAGTAGTCAAGTGAGTGTGTTTGCTCCAATGTTCATTAAGCATTGTTCAAAAAAATTTCTTACGACGGTGATTCCGAACGCCCAGCTATTGCTCACTATGAATCAGGAAATGACCGGGTCGGTTAGAAGAAGCACCTTGGCGGTACATCACGCGGCCTGAATGCTCACATTGGTAGACACGATACGCGAAGAAAGCTTGGACGGTACCGCTTTGAAGGACCTAAACGGGAAAGCCGAGAAAGGCGGAAAATCAGATCCCAGGCGATTACACCCGCACAAGTATGCTCACACTGCTGAGCTGGTATATCGATAGTTCCCTGTGAGGACGCGGCATGTGCATAGCCGAGGTGAGAATGGCGCACAGTAAGCCCTAAGCGCGAAAGAAAACCCACCAGTTCCCATTAAGAAGGGCGAAGGGGTTCCTATAGCTGGCGATGAAGTAGTACCATAACGACTCGGTAACACATGCTCTATTCTCGAGAACCAAACGTGAGGTTCGTCAACGGTCCACCACTGACAATTTTCTTGCACTCACACCTGAAACGCCTGGACAAGACTGAAGATCGATCGTCAGACCTTGTCAGAGAAGAGGATTCTGTAAGGGCATGCATACCAGAGGAAAAGGACCTAAAGGAGTCATGAGCATACAGATGAACATAGGAATGACCGAACAGAAGCTGGGACGTACAGTGAGTCTTGTGTACAAAGGATCCTTAGGGAAAGTAGCGAAGTAGACCATTGCCTGCACAGATACAGCACCAAAACATCTTTTCCATAGAAATGAAACAGGTTCAGTCCACGCCAGCGTGTGTGGTGGTGAAGGACCTACATCGCAGTGATGAGGTTCCCCACGAAGGAGCCACCAAAGACATCCGCTGCTACCCCATCAAGTCTGGGCTGTAGTGACATAAGGAGCGAAAAGGGAGGGCACTAGCAAAAGAGGGGGGACAGATGCGGGGGAGGATGAAAGAACCCATACTAGTTATGGCCGCATGCGCATTACAACCCCACCTGGCACCCATTGCTAAACTAAGAAGCGCCGAGGGTGGGGCTGAGCGGGCTCGAGTATGAATAGATCGACAGTGAATGAAGATCGTATGGGAACTTAGTCGATTACGTCTCACGCTTCCGTTCTTTCCAGGTAATTATTGTGATGGCAGCAACAGGGCAAGCCAGAAGCCCAATGCCAAGTGATCACGACGTCGGCTCGACGCTAGAAGACGTTCCTCGCAGCTTTCTGTCTCTGCCGGTATCATACTATACGATGCGAGCCGTAGCCGCCATTGGCAATCGTGTAGGGACATTACCGAGGAGCACATGCTAATCCCTTCTCTTTGTATTGTAGCCAAATAATGGTCCACAAATCATCACTGCAACGAATATCGTTTTTGAATGAACCGCTTATGCACCCGGCAGCGCGTTATTGAGCGCTCGGTGGGGACCAAATGTCAGCTGCAAGATATCCTTAGAAACGGAAAGCTTTGACACCCCAGTCTCTACCCAAGCCACTAGCAGAAGTGCCGTGATCTCGGGCACACAACACCTATTGCTGCCGTGACCCTGCCAGAGTGACGATACGTTTCACTTCCGCTCCGGGTGCCGATGGAGCGCACTGGCTTGGTTTTTGGATAAAATGTGGAGGTCATTCAATGCATGAGAGGATTCATCAAGCGCCTAGAACTCCTTCAGGTTTCCCCGATGATCGACCTTTTTACTGCTACCGCTTAGTTGTACGATAAGGTAACAGGGCAAATCTTCTTGAGTCTTAGTGTGTGGAACCATGAGGCACGCTACTGCATTCACATCAAAGCTACTCCCCTTCGGAACACCATAAATTTCGGATCGTTGCAGATGAATTAGGTACCCCAGCATATGGACAACTGAGGTTCCCAAATGAGAGTTTGAAGTCAACCCCGATGGCATGGGATTCAGAAGTGAAGCTCGGAGTAAGATGAGCCCCGAAGCCGATGCCCGCATTTTCGCGTAGATCATCGGCCGTTTTGCAAGGCTTCTGAGAAGAGAGAAGCCCGTGTGGGTGTCGACATCATGGGCGACAAGCGCGTACGAAGCGTCGGTAGTGTGGATGTAGATATTGAGGCAATTAAAAGGTGAATACGCCGACCACGTATTTGAGAGGAAACTGATGCAGTCGAGGCGAATTAGGGAGTAAGGCAGTGTGTACACACATATTTGCGCTAACAAGGAGAGACGAATGAACAACAATAGAGAGCGAGAGGGATTGTAGAGCGCTGTAGCGCATGGTAACAAACCATGTGGACGTTAAGTTGGTGACCACTGGGCTGGTGGGGCCCAAGCTTGACTAGATTCACATAAGTACTGCGACTCCCGAACTATCTCATACTCCTCAACTACTTGTTCTTCCTCTCGTGCCACTCCAATGACGATCAGAGTTCGTGGTGATGTCGCGCGGCCGAAGGATCGAACCTTGATGTGAACGGATCGCCAAGTGTGAGTGAACCGGATCAGTGCTGAAAATGAGTTATGGAGTATTAGAGGAACAGCTCACCATAGAGTTCGTAGCTTTAGAATGAGAGTACTCAGTAAGAGGACTTCGTGGTAAGTTGTTCATCTGCCAAGCTTGTGGTGGCTCCCCCGAACCATGCGAGCGATGAATCTTTTGGGCAATATGTGATCTCGAGTGGAGGCTAAGACCAAACATCACATGTATTCAGAGAGCGCCACAAGAGATAACCATATGGAGACCATACTTTGCCATCATAGTAAAGGAGTAGAAACCGCCCATTGGCTACATGGAAAAACTGTTCAATGGATGCATTAGAGACTTTCAAGGATATACGACCCACAAGACCGAGAGAGAGAACGACAAAATGGAACCCGTATATCGCAAACTGTCAATGCGGTCATTCAAGGCTAGTCAGCACTTCATAAGATCAACCGGAAAGAATACTCACGAAAACGAGGACAATAACCGAGAGCATAGCAGTAACGAGACCTGTATTGATAGTCCATATGGTCATAAGATTCAACATATTGTCGGTACTATGCGAGTGGGGCATGTGAGCGAATACGATGGAGTACTGCGTGCATAATTCTCACTTTTTGAACCCTGTGCGCCTCTGCTGGAGCAGATAGACCATTGACAAAGCGATGACGACATCAGCAGCACACTGAATGCCAAGCCATATCGTAACAAGCCATCGAATTTGCAGAACGATTTCGATAAACGATCGAATGATATTACTAGAAAGGCACCCTAGGTCAAGAAAGCAACACGTTACTGAAAAGCCAGACTCACGCCTTCACACAAACGACTAGATACCAAGTCATAGATACCAAGTCATAGTCAGGTGGCTGTTTCCCTCGCGAGAATCAACGGACGTACTCATTCCAAAGACGGATTGGACCAATGCAAACAAGCCCTAAGTTATTCATCATGAAGACATGTTATCGCCAGATTTATCACAGGTGGTCAAAAGCTTTCTTACAACAGTTGCTCCAAATGCCAGGCTATTGCTCACTATATATTAGGCGACGACAGGACCGATTAGAACGGATGCGTCGCGGAAAACAACGCATCTTCGCGACTCACATTGGTAGACTCGGTAAGCAAAGAACGTCTGGACAGTGCCGCTTTGAAGCACCTAAAAGGGGAACCCAGTCGGAGCAGGAAGTCAGACGCCGAAATATCCCACACAAGGTGATGCTTACACTACTGAGTTGGTATATCGATAGTTGCCTATGGGGAAGCGGCATGCGCACGGCCGAGGTGAGAACGGTGCCGACATGGCTCAATAATGCTCACCAATTACCCTCCAAAAGGGCAAACGGATCACTATAGCTGGTGACAAAGTAGTACCATAGTGCTTCAGTAACGCATGCTCTGTCACCCACCGAGAACTAGAAGTGAGGATCATTGATGGTCGACATGATATCACCATACTCACACCTGAAACACCTGGACTGTGCTAAGGATCGATGGTCAGACCTCGTTCCAGAAGAAGCTTTCTTGAAGACAAATATACCATAGGAAAAGGACCTAGCGATAACGAGTAAACACAATTGAAAATTGAACAAGTGAAGCAGAAGGGAATGCGTACCGTAAGCCCTGTGGACAAAGGATCTTTTGGGAACGTCGCGAAATATACCATCGCTTGCACCGAGACGGCCCCAAAGCACCTTTTACGTCAGGGGAGGGTTAAATTCAATGTACGGCATCGTGGGTCGCAGTTCATCAGCGTACAGTGTCGTAATAAGATTCCCTACAAATGAGCCACCGAAGACATCCGCTGCAGCCCCGCGAAGCCCAGGCTGGAGAGACATGAAGAAGGGATAACGAGAAAAATTGAGACGAAATAGCACAGGTGCGGATAGCATGGAGAGAAACCTTGCTACTTAAGGCGACATAACCATAGACTTCCACAGCCTGTTGAACTAAGAAGCGCCATGGGCTGAACAAGCTCTAGCATGAATAGACTGACAGGGAATGTGGATTCTCTGGGAACGTCGCCGCTCACGTCTCCCGCTCTCACTCTTGACAAGTTATGTCGTGATGGCACCAACCGCGCAAACGAGATGATCGAGAGCAAATAAATCATGAAGTCGTCAGTTTATTGATAGGGACCGCTACCCCCTTGACGCCTGGAACGGTAACAAAACGTAGAGAATAAGCGATAGCGAGCCATGAAATCATGTAGGGACCTTGTCAAGCAGCAAGAGTTGTAAACTAGATCTCGATTTGCAATGTGCAGCAAACAGTCGTCCACAAAACAGGTGCGAGAGCGGCTGCTTAGTAGAGGCTCAAATGTTAGCTATAATGCTCCATAAATTTTGAAAGCTATGATCATTCTGTCTCCACCGCAGCCAGAAACCTGATCTTGGGGATGCGACTCCTGCTGACGCCGTTGTCCCGCTCAAGGCGATCATCTGTTTCAGTCCCAGTTTGGTTACTCATTCGCTCGTGGTATGAGTAGCAAATAGTCCCGTTTGTTGAACACATGGTAAAATCCCGCCAATAAAGAGAGGATTTAACGACCGTCAAGAAGCTGCGCAGGTTTCTCTGATGGCCAAATCTTACTGCTGTTACATAGTTCAGCGATACCCCAGGAGCGGCAAATCGTCCATCGAGTCACGAGGTAGTCTCAGGATAATCACTTCGGCACAATGGAAGCTCGTCTTTTCCAAGGGCTCGAATTTTTGCGGACCCACATCTGGTACCGCACCTCTTGACTTGAAGTATTGGATGAAGAAGTGAAGCTCGAAGGACGACAACCACCGTCGAATTGAGCAAACGCGCTTCCTTCCGAGTTGATCGCTTCTTAATTACCAGTGTTCCGATAACATACCCACGCGGGTGATTGGCCTCATGGATGACGGGCGCAAACGAAGCGTCGGTGGTGCGGATGCGGATGTAGTTACGATAAAGAAAGAATGGTTTATGCTGGTGTGTTCTCACGGAACTTCTAGTGAGACCCATCCCATTGCTACAAGCATGGTTTTTATGACTAGGGCGACACCGCGGCCTAACACATTTGTCGACTCCGAAATGGCGGAACCTTTCTGGGACTGAGGAGCCGCAGCGGTGGCGACCCTGACTGAGGCGAGCGACCTCCCGAGCAAAGCATAGCTCGCATTCTTCATTGGCAGCTCCTTTATAAAGCGAGTTGACATCCGAAAGAATCGAAAGATGATTCATTTGAGGGAACACGGATCATTACCTCAGAGCCATTGGGACTTCACCGCAACCCTGACAGAAGATGAAGCAGTAAAAACTCCACACAATGAGGATTCGACGAGCTAAAGGGCGTTATGAATCAGGGTGACAAGCGGAAATAATAAAGAAGTAGTAGCATAGAACAAGAAATTATCAGAAGAAGCCATCACCTCGAGGAAAGGGGGGCAGGTAGGGATAAGGGGGGATATTAGAGTCTTGGCCTTGGGATAAAACATTTGGGTTGGTGGTGAACAATGAGGGGTAGGGATTCAGCTCTGGATGGTTGAGGGGAGGTACCGCAAAGTGGTGTCGCTGAGGGGGTGTCCCGTTGCCGACAATAGGGTGTGGAATTGGAGGCAGCTCGCGGCGGGCAGGGGTAAATGCAGTAGCGCCAACACTCGGCCCAATGATAATCACCGAGTCGCGACCCCCATCAATTCCCTACAACAATTGAACACAAGTGTCAGAATGAGGCTTGGCATCAGTCGGGAAGGCTCATCACGCGTACGCTTGACGACTCCACAGCAGTCGCTTCTGACATCATCGTTTGTCTCTTTGCCTTCGAAGGAGATGCCACCCATGATCCATGTGATGCACGCTTGGCTGCGGAAACGGCAGTTGATGTCGTCTCAGCCGAACTTTTGTCAGTTGTGTCCTTTGGATGAATACTTTCTGTCCCGCGGTGAAGGAATGGCCATACCCTCGGGAAGGACAGGCCGGATACCGAAGGTGGGGGTAGAGATCCCTGGATGTTTGTGGATCGTGAAACCGGAGGTCGATCAACACTGGGAGTGGGATATACCGTGGAAGAGGAAGGCAGGATCGATGTAGGAGGAGAAGGCTGTAACTCAAATGCGGCGGCTTGTCTCTCCTTTTCCCTTTCCATTCTTGCCCGCAAGGTGCTTCTCGTGTGTAAACTGAGGGCACAAGCCATCAGCAGCTGTCGATTGTGTTAGATTCCTGCCAAACTTACTTTGCCAGGAGTGCAGCGATATACAGTCCACCGAGAGGCTGGATCGGGATCAGAACCTCTCTATGTAACATAGAGTAGCAGCGAAACAGGAAGTACTCACAATACCAAGTAGCAGAAGGGACTCAAAAAGGTTCCGGCCAGCATACTAGGAAGTGAGAAAGAGGTGAGCTTTAGGCGAAAGCCTATCGTTGCAGAGGTACTTACGCAGATCAACAACACCACTGCTACAAGACTTGTCAAGGCTCCGGTAGTGATGCCGTATAGGATAATGTAGTTGAGAACGGTATCCGAGCTGTCCCGTGACAAGACAATCTTAGTAACAAAAGTATGAACGGGTGCTAGCCGGACATACTATTTATACCCGGTTCTCTGCGAGCGAAGTACGATTACCAGTGAAACGGCAATCGACGTATCCGCTAGAGCCTAGTTAAAATAATCAGTTAAGCCGTATTTTTACATCTAAACCACAGGAATGATCCCATACCGCTAGCCCGAGCCAAGCGTTCACTGACCAGCTTTCGTGGGCATGGGTATTCGTAGAGAGCTGATAGAGGTATGATCGAACTGCTGAGACTAGATTAATAGTTAGTAACGTTAAGCTGAGAAGTCTGGAAATAACGACATACTAAAACCCATAGCTAGCAGCAACGCGGGAGGTGATTCGTAATGAGCCACTGGTAGCCATCAGAAGATGTAGAGGTAGACTTACCCAGAGACCCCAGAATCAATATGCCCTAGAGAAGATATTCAGCCCATGTGGTTGGAATCCAAAAATATGGACTCACATTGACGACCACTAGGACCCGTTGGCGAGAGACTATTGAGAATAGCAGGGAGTCAGATTTATGCCGTAAAAGAGTGCTGCTCGACTCACTACTCCAGAGACGATATAGAAAGAAGGTTTGTACGATTGCTGATGTCAACACCTGTCGTATAGTGAGATGAGCTCAGGTGCCAAGTTGTTGATGAAGTTGCTCACCAAATGGGTGCCATAGTAGGAGAACTCCCTGAGATACAGATGCGATGAGTCGCAGAAAGTGATTAATAAATATATTTGTGTCAAGGGGATAGGCATACCAGGTCTGAACAGCCAATGCCCATGGATCAAGCAAACTTGATATCAGATAATGATAGATAGCCCTAGTCGATACAGCGCTATATGACTGTGAGGGGTTGAATTTATGACGATGATCGATTGCACATACACTTGCATCGCTTGCATAGCCCTATTCGAAACGATATCAGTTGGTCAGCACTCGAGCTCCATTGGGCACCATCATTACTGCATACCACAATAGGCCAACCTAAAACCAATATCGATCAGACACTTTAGGGGCTTCGAGATCATATCCAAATGGGTAACGTACCACGATCTTAGTAGCCAATGGATCTTTCCCGTACCTCTGGAAGTATAGATATGTCTGAACGGAAATGACCCCGAGGAGCCTAGAAGGAAAGAAGCCCTGAGGACAATGGCCGGAGGGAACCAAGGAGAGTTCACTTACAAACTTGATATGAATGTCCCGACGAATGCAGTCCCGTAAACGCGATCAAAGATTGTTGGCGCCATTCCTCAGAGAAGCAGTGGTTGGCGACTTCACCAGCTTGTCGTGGTGGCAAGGGGTGGGAGGTAAGAGTCTGCTTGCTGAATAAGCGCAATCTCAAGATATTTAAACCTCCTTTCAAGGCGCCATGACATGGCTTGACATCGTCCAATCCATTCACTATCCGGTCCATCAAACGATGGATGGTCGTGGGAAATCAGATGTTCAAGGGCATCATGAATCACGGATAGGGCGGAGGCCCATCTCAATTGCCAAGACATGAGGGGGTAGAAACATGCCAAAATTTGGTGTACGAAGTCGGCACGGATTTGGGAACCCTCCTTTGTAGGTGTCGAACCACCTTGTCGCCACCGGCGGATGGCATGGCTGCTTGCAGGTGTGCTGAGGGAAAAATATATACATCGCGGCAGCAACGGCTAAGCAATAGAGGATCAATCGAGCATGTGCACTGATGGGCCCGAAAAAGGTGGAGATCCAGGACAGTGATGGTCGACGGCTTGGATTGTCACTAGCAGACAAACAGACCAAATCAAACGCCATCAAGCGCAAAACAGTTCCTTTGACTCGCAACTCTGACAGGTAATATTACAGATCACATGTGTGGATTCATATGAAGGGTTCTAAGCAGCTATAAGCCTGAATCAAACTCCGGCAAGTACATGGAAGAGCCAGCGCACACTGCCTGATTGGCTGAACTTCATAATCGTAGAAATACAAACGCCGTCTAGAGGATTTTCCAATCGATCTCACGCCTATGGCTCAAACAGAGACCACGAAGTTGTAGAGATGGATCGAGGGCGTAATTTTAGAAGGGCGAACGACCTTGGAATGTAGTGGAATACGATCGGCAAGCGGCACTTCAACAGCAGCCGATTTTATCAAGGGAACGTGTTGGAAAAGGGCGACGAATGAGCATGAGGTACATAATAGTTTGGCGCGGAGAGGTGCTGATACGATTGAAGTGAGATAGACGTCATGCCAGCAATCGAATAAAGTTATTCTTTCCACTCACATTAAGACCCACCCATGACACAAGAATTCTCATGCCTTAGCCGGGAGTCTGGGCGCGCGAGGATTTGCCCGCATTTTCCACACACAAGCTTGGGGGCCTGGGAGCGAACGAATGATGCGCCATACTCCCGAATAGCCGCAACCTGTAGCACACTCGGGCGACTATTGAAATCTTGCTGAAGAAAGTACAATACAAGGTCGGACTGTTCGCGAGCGGGCTTGGGGTGTGGCTGTCCTCGAGGCGAGCGACGCTGAAGTCTCGCAGTAAGCAGCACCAACCATAATGTGTCTGTTGCCCGATCAAACGATTGGCCTTGAAGGGTGCGCATGATCAGGGGAGTAACATGGACTTCATCGATGTGTCTTTTGATGTAGGTTAACGAGGTGGAGCATAGTGGGCAGATGGATGGAAGTGAATCATCAGCGTCCTTCATCATGGCATCAACGAGAGATACCATAAAGCCCGTTGGGACCCAGTGCAGCTCTACAACTCGTTCAGGGTGAGTGTGGTTCAGGTTAGAGTTTGGGGAGGATGGCGTGTAGGGTGTTAGGGCGGCACCCCAATGCTTAGGGAAAGCAGTCATTAAGGGCGAAGGCCTGGGAGCAGGATACGGCGTATCGTACAGACAAGCACCAGCTATCGCTGAGTAGGGAGTGATGCATCTGGAGAACGAGATTATAAGGGGGCGATCCCAAAAACGAATGTGGCTCCGAGTGTGTTTGTGCTGGTGCTTGGACATCGGTCACGGCCGGCAAGTACTTCAGAAAGCAATCACCAGGATTTGCGGCTGTGGACAGAATGAATGGAGATCGAAGGGACCGTGGATAATTGAATTGTTGTGGGATATCCATCGTGGCTCTGAGTTTTGTATAGATTCAAATCTGTCATTCCCTCGCTTCTTGGTAGCGGTGATGCTGAAGGGGGTCAGGGGCACAGTACATCAGAGAGTTCTGGTAATGGGATATGGCTTTTTGGCCAGAAAGGCGAAAGAGACGCGGAGACGAATTGTCTGTGGCGGTGAAGATGCAATCTGTAGCGAGCATGATGACGTGTGTGGTACATCTAATCAGCTTTCCAGGCAAAGTGGGATGAGCGATCGAGACTGGATATCAGGATCGATCCAACTGCAGTCCAGCTGCTATAAAACTGGTCAAGAGCCATTGGCCGTTCATAGTGGCCACTGGTTTTTGGTTCTGCGGGTCGGTGTCAACAATCCAAAACAAATGATGCATCAAGCCAGCTGACCCCCCTTCGAACCAATGCATAGGATGAGCTCTCAACGATTCATCGCGGCGATGCCCCACTCCACAACGGCCGCGAACTTGGCCTGATTTGTTTTGGTGGTGATTCCCACCCGCTCTCCTGAGATTGACGCCCCTTGACAACATGCGTTCCCATGTCTGGCAGTTGTCAGTTCCTGTGACTTGATATCCAGTGCCTCCCCAAAAACCCCAACTAGGATGCATGATACTTATATGCGACTGGCTCAGAGTTGGTCAAAGCCTAGGGCTTTTTTGTATAGTGAGTTGGCTTTTGTGTCTTCTCTTGCACGGTTTCGGAATCTTTATCTGGTCTCCAGTCAATGAACTCGTCGTCTCGATTTTACCTCTGCTCTGAATCTTTAGAGGCTGCCTCGTAGTTCATATTTGGCGGCGACAAAACCAGTCTATGGTTCGTCAATCGGGTCGGACCCTTTATTACGCCAATGAAAGGGAAGGTTTGGGCTGGATTTGCCAAATTGGCGGAGCCGAGAACACCAAAGGCTTCCATGGAGTTTTGGAAGGTCCACACACCGGCGCTAAATTATGTTAGGCTGTGTCCCAGCCTCACCAATAAGCGGGTCAATGTTCCGCCAACCCATTCCTTCAGGGTGATTCCCGCGCCATTTTGCAATTGGGCGGAGAATTATCCCATTTTCGTTCCATAATTGAATGATTTTCCCCTTGATCCACCGGAGGTACCGATGTAATTCATCCAATAACCATGTTATGCATCGAATACGCTATCCGAAGGGACATAGAGCTTCTAGACAAGTGGCTCTGGAGGTCTCCTGTCTTGTCGTCCTCTTGAAACCGTATTCTCACCACCACCTCTCCTTGCCAAAGCCTCATCATGAGCATCTTCGAGTCTCAGCCCTACGAACCACTCTCTACGTATGAGCCATCCAAGCGTTGGAATCGTACAAGTATTGGATGCACCCTTTGCAGAATTCGTCAGAAGCGTTGCATTGGCCCTTCCGGGAATGACGCAGTCAGCTGCGCCGCGTGCAAACGGCACAAAGTGGTATGTCTTGGATACCCCGGCAAAGAACTACCAGAATGGGCTCGTCGTGGTCAGGTGCGCCAGTTTTTATGACGTGATCGGCGGTCATGGGCCTCTCACCCACAATGTAATTCAGCCACGCAGCCGTGCTCTTGCGACGTTGAGCCGTTTGTGGATTCATCTATCCCAACGTGATGGTCGCCCAGCCGATGCCATACTCGATATTTCGGCATACGGCCGTCCTGGACTTTCGCCTGAACTTAGTTATGCCGAAATCGAGCAGGTCAACGCGGTCGAATGGCAATACTTCCTCCGTGGGGTTGGCCGACAGCGTGAGCGGCTATTGCACCCAACCCAAGTCCTGACAACTCAATAAACTTTTCTCCTCTTTGGTTTCTAGCGACTTGCATACCTCCCACCTACTCGATAGTCTCGCTGTCGTTCGAGGACATGGTGAAATTTGGCCTATTCAAGATCACGAGCCCTTCCAGCGTTCGTTCGATGCATTATTCTCCCATTAGAGGGGCCGATTCCATGCGCCCCCAGCCTGCCAGTCGCTTTCTTGATGCTGATGATCAACCCTCACTTAATGGAGGAAGTTTTGAGCGCCCGTCACCCATCACGAGACCCTCTCTCGGGGGAGGTACGATGGATGGCGTTCCTGTCGCTCATATGCATGAAGACCCTGACCAGCAGGCGTCCCTTTCCCAGCCAGTACCCACACGTAAGCCTAGTTATCTGATCCGTCATGTGCATCGCTGAACTGTCGGACACAGCGAACTACCCTGAGTCGCGCTTCCTGAATAGACGGAGTGATATATCACTTGGCTACACTTCTATGGTACCATACAGAGCCACCGCCCCACTATATGTTGGTAAGGGTAACAACCCTTTCCCTCTACACGACGCTAATACTCTCTTGAAACCACGGGTCCGCAGAAATCGGAGCAGCTGAGACAACATATCAAGTTCTCAGAGATGCTGACGCATATCTCCGCCTCTGTCAAGTTGCTAGTGGGACTGCCGCCGACGCTGATATCCCTCTTCACGGTATGAACCCTAGCGGCACTGCTCATCGTAAAAGTCCCTGAGTAGATATTCGTCAGGTTGTCACAATCTCCCTGAGCTGGCATACAATACCCCGCCAACTGAAAGCAACTACGGTGCATCAGACGGCACGCATATCGTGCATCAGGCTTCTCAGGAGTTCTGCTTCAATGGTACGCAGCTGTTTGGTGCCCAGTAGCTGATTTGTCTCTTGTGCGCTAAGTTACCTCTTTAGGCCCCGAGTTGTTAGAACTCACCGCGACTGCCTCAGCGTCACCCACCAGCGAGACGGATTCGTGGACTCAAACAGTTTCATTTGAGCCTCATAGCTCTCCCATTTATTCAGCCGAAGGTTACGGATACGATCTACGTTGGACACTAGCTTCACAATAGCATCACTCAGGTCAACTCGAACACTGATTGCTCTCCTATCTGTATACGTAACGACCCGTGCTTATTCCTAATAGCCCTCTTGCTATACCACCCTTAGAGGTGTTACCGTTCATCGCGAATCGAAAATTGCTGTGGCTCGATGAGCGAGCATCAATGAGTGCCAACGCTGACATCATGAGACAATTGTCCACAATGGTCGATCAGGGGACCGTCCCATCACGATGAGCCCATTCACAAGTAGGGTTCCCAGAGCTTCGTCACTATCCATATCTTCAATCAACTCTGGCTTCACAGATGTCTCGCGATGGTGCAAAGCTCTTCCTAAGAAGGCCTTTGCGGCTTCAGGCTGAAGGCCCAAGGTCCGAATGGACGCAAACAGCGAGTTCCGTTCAGGGTGAAACGAATCATACATCGCCTGTCCATCGAGTCCGTGGACAGGAAGTGAAATGGAGCGAATGAGTGGATTTGCTGCCATCCATGTGCGGATAGACGAGCCGAATGGATTGTTGTCTTTTTCCTTCACCTTCAGGACTGTGAGCTCTCGAAGCGAAGGCTGATGACCGACAAGATGCTTGATATGGAAGTCCCACCCGGAGAAAAACACCAGGTTCGGGAAAAGAGTATTCGGATCATAACGACCGGTAAGGGGTGGGCGAGAGTAACTGAAGGGTACTTGTGCAGTCATCTCTAGCGTCTTCACAGTGTGCTGGTTGATGAGGAAGTCACATGGAGGAATTATTCTTGCACAAATCCGGACAGATGTGAGGCGGAAGGGCATCGCCAATGGCGCAATAGGTCTACGATGGTTTGACGAGGCGGTAGACGCAAACGAATCAAGAACGTTGCTGAATATCGTGTCCATCGGCTGAACCGCCGTTGTCTTGTTTGAGACGAATTTCAGCTCTTCGAGATTTACAAGAGCTCGAAGGGCTGGTTCTATGGCGATTTTGAGTGCATGGTTGGTGTGTGAAGGGTCATATCTGTGAGCTTGCTCTGACTCTCCTTCGATTTTCGCGCGCGATTTGGCTTTAAGGTCTACTCCATAGATGAGCTTTTTCACCCACGAAGCCCGTTGAGGAAGCCTGCAAATAGCCCTGCATGCCTCTAGTGTTTTCTCAAAGTTCTCCTCATCTGGAAGCCAGACAGCTTTCCACAGGTAACGATTCACCTCCTCATTATACCATTGTGAGAGGAGCGAGAGTGTGCAGAGGGTAGCACGATCTTTACGGCAGTGGAGAGTGATAAAGTGATGAATCTCGAACGGAAGAGTTGGCAGTGCTGGAGGAGTCGCTCTGCGGAGGGCAACACCTGGCAATTAGGCTCTCAGCGACCAAACTCATGGACAGAGCTCACGTTGATGGCAAGGTTGTCATATCTGGTTGGTTCATACACCTAATTCGAGACAACTTATTTGGCTAGCCGTTAGACGGTCTATCAGTTCGTAGTTCAGGAAGGCGTCCAACATCATTGATGATTTCTCAATTCACGATAAGGCTAAGTAGCCCAAAATAAATCAAGATAAGCGCCTGTTGATGTAGTTGTTCCCACGCCCACGCCCGATGATGATGATGATGTTGTCAGATTTATAGTACGCATCTGAGCCTCGAGGGCTTACGACGCACTAGCTAGTCTGTCTATGGGGTTGTGTTACATCGGTATGAGTGGGCGAGAGCTACTAGGAGTGGGAGTGATAGTACTGCGGGCTTTGTGGGAAGTTTGATGCTCGGCCTAGGGGTTGTATTCTAGCGGGGGCGTGCCGGGGCTCGGCGAGGAGAGATGGGGCGTTGCGACAAAAATGTTTGAGCTCAAGGCTCACTAAGTTAGCATGTGTGTAATATAAATAGTAGGAAGAGAACAAGAAAAGAAGCATGTGCATGGGTAGAGGGAGAGAGAGGGGAGGAGAAGAAAAAGGGGGGGTAGGTGGAGTTAGGGGGGATCGGGTCGATATAGGGGGAAGCGCTGGGTGGTTATGATGAAGTCAAGGGTTAGGGGGACGACGTCGGGGTGTGATAGAAGGGTGGGTAGGTCGAAACCTTTGTTGCGGAGGCTCGCATTGGGAAGAGAGCGGATGTTCTTCTGTAATTCCATGCGCGCTCGACTATAGCGTTTGCAGACCGTGAGGTAGTGCCGCACTGACTCCACCTGGCCGCATCGAGTGCAAGCCGGGGTCTCCGCATGCCCGAATCTGGCAAGGTACTCGCCCAAGGGCGCATGTCCGGACCTTAGCTGCGCGAGGATGCTGCACTTCTTCCGCGGTAGCGAGGCAAGCATGGTGGCAGTCTTCTTTGAGGAGAAATTCCCTCGAATGCGCTGGTGACGTTCGCCTGCCTGCGAGTTATTGGTGGCCTGGGCTATGTGGGTCTTGACTGCCTGTCGGAGTGCCGCTGCTGATGATAGGAGCGGCTCTTCTGTCGCCTCTAAGTCGTCTGCTGCGCCTTTGGCGAGAGCGTCGGCCTCTTCGTTGCCTGGTACATTGCTGTGGCCAGGCACCCAAATCAGATGAAGGTTGAGGCGCCGACGAGAGTCCGCCAACTTTTTCGCTTCGTGGTGGATGTCCATCAGGATGTGTTGTCCGGCCTTGCGATGAGGGCGCATGCCGCAGGCTCGGATGGCAGCTTGATTGTCGAGGTAGATATAAGCCACTGTAGTCGTGGCTGCTGTAGCGGGAAGAAGTTGTATCAGTTCTAGTGCTAGGAGTATGCCTACCAACTCTGCTTCAAAGACTGTGTGGGCTCCGGGTGCGCCAAGGCGGCGGGTCCGCGACGTCCCCGTGGTCGTACAGACCGCCCCTGCCCCTGCGCCGTGTTCTGTTTTGGAGCCATCACTGTAGAGATGGTATGTGCACGGCGAGGTTGGGAGGGTCTGATGGTCGCTGAGCGCCGCGTCGCGCGACGCTGCTATGAAAGTGGAAAAGGTGGATTCCCACCAGGGTGCGCTGGGGCTGGGATAAATGGGTTCGAGGTCATCCGGGTATATGTGAGAGGCATTGGAGTGGAATATTCGATGGAGCGATGATCGATGGGCCTTGACGTTGCGTCCCAGTGCGCGATGAGTCAGGGCACTGGCTAGGTTGGTGTCGGGGAGGGATAGGAGACGAACTGCCGAGTTGGCTGCCTTGCGATCGAGCCGTACTCCCGCCGATATTGTGTTGGTGTCGAAGAGGAGCGCTGTCGTCGGTGTCGTTCTGAAGGCCCCCAGCGCCACTCGTTGGGCGAGACGTTGAACACGATCTAACTGAGCAACTGTCTTAGAGTTAGTAGCGTACTGGTGCCACACCACTGCTGCGTAATCCGAGCGAGGGTGGACACATGTTGAAACTAGGTTCAGGAAGCGCCTCATGGGAATTCCCCAGTTGGTGCGCGCTAGGGAGGTCAGAGCCATGAGCGCTCCCTGCGCTTTCTTGACCGCCGCATTACCTTGTTCGCGGAAACGAAGCTCTTGGTCCAGCGCGACGCCCAGATATATCGCCGTCGGGGAGACTGGGATCAGGGCCGCGCCGAACTGAAGAGGAGTGTTGTCGTGCTTGCTTCGATTTCTGGTGTAGTAGGTGTATTGCGTCTTGACAACGTCGAGGCGCGATGCTGAACGTTCGCCCCAGAGTAAAGAGTGGGCTCCCACGGCTTCGAGGATCTGCCGTACTGATTCTACTGATTTTGCCGCTGCTAGATGTATGATGTCGTCTGCCCATCCTTGCGAGTTGATCCGCGCATCGATGTGCACGGTGTTGAGGAGGTCGGCGTTATAGAACAGATAAAGGATGCCGGAGAGTGGTGACCCTTGGGGTATGCCGACTTCGCAGGGGTGTTGGGGTGATGTGTAGAGCGCACTTGATATATTGACACGATGTGTATGTGCTGTTAGTTTCACATCTCTCGTCCGAATGCCAGAACAGAAGATAGGATCATGGCACATCAAATCAAATGTTGAACTCGAATCAGAAATCACAAAAATCCAAAGATCAGTCCTTATAAGTCTAAACTGAGATCCAAGTCGGCTGGGTTGATATGAGGGCCCAGTTGAAGAACAGACCGAAAATTGGAATTTAATTGTTTGGATACTTTCATATGCATGAACATCCTTACAGTACGATCATGGAGCCACGATACAACGGAATGATATCATGGGCCATCACGACCAGCTTGCCAAGCTACCACACTGTCATAGTGGGGACGAAGGCGGGGGTTGATGAAGTGGGGGGAATATATGACCTGTACCACACCGTTGAGTTGAACATAAGAGAGCGCCACAGAGCGGTCTTCAGCTTACCCCATGAATTATAAATACTTGTCATACCTCTCAAGAAACTAAGGAGGAGGCTGAGGCTATGACGGCACTGAGCAGCTTCCTCAGCGTCGCTATGCGCTTCTGGAATACCGAGGTACGCAATCAAAACTTTAGCGGCGGTGTACATATGTAGCTAATCCAGTGTTCACAAGCAGGTGTACGATAGGAATCAGCATCAGATTTTACTGTTGGCAATTCTGAGCTCAACACATCTCAGGAACTCACAATGAGCAAAAGCGAACCGTGCAACCTTTTGATAACCTCCGGATTCCGAATGATCGTGCATGACTGCGACAGAGTGATTGCGGCCGCAATCACTTTTCTCCGTGCCACTGTGACCTCTGTATCCAGTGCAGATTGGAACGACTGGTTTGTTAAGAGCTCCTTCGTTTTTATGTTATGCAATAGCATGTGGCATGCATGGTAATTGATGTGGCTGAAAAGCGTAATTGGAGCAAACCGGTTGGCTGCTTCAAGAGGATCAAAGCCCCATGTGTCGTAGAATGTGGGAAATATTGTGCTCTGTATCTCGAGAGACTTTTGGAAAAGGTCGATTTGAGCATTGATATCCGATGGGATGAGCTCTGCATGTGGAGATGATGAGAATACCAAGAATTTAGCTTGGCCTATAAACAGGGAGGAGAAGGAACATACTGTCGGCGCGCATAGCCAGCCGCTCAATGCCCTCATACAATAACATCGCCCTGTGGTTGAGGGGCCTTGGGAGACTCTCCATCAGGCAGAGAGTTTTCTCCAGACTCTACAAAGGGGTAAGAAGGGAATAAGCATATAGCAATATAAAAATAAAAATAAGAATTATCAGGCTACAAAAAAGCCGTCAGTAGACTCGCCTCGTGCTCCGTTAGTGCTACGGAATCTTCAAGGTCCGGCCCGCCAGGTAGTGGCACGGTAAACATACTTGGCAGCCCACAGGCCATCACCAACATGCGGTCCAATATGTAGATAGCATGTAGCAAGCGAATCCTCTCGAGAAGCTCAGTGAGCGATGCAGGTGGGCTGAGTGGCGAACTATGGGTGATATCTTCTTTTGCCTCAAGAGGGATATTAAGCATCCACCGGCTCGAGAGAGAAAAGGGCGCACAGCTGCTCAGCGCCATATGGGATTCACTAATCCGACCATTTAGGATATACCAGGAGCTCAGTATTATCGTTGCCCACAAAAAGTGGATCAGACGGTCGGCTTCGGCTAGTGATTGTTGGAGATGACGTCTTGTTTGGTCCAGAAAATAATACTGCCAGCTGCTTAACTTGTCCCCTACGATCCAACATGCCGCCAAATATATGGCATTGAGAAGGGCTGGATGGATGCTCCTTGGGGCGTGTGGAGGATGAGATAGCTGGGTTATGAATGCATCTGGCTCCACAAGGAAATGAAACTGAAGCCGAAAAGGAAGGAATAAACGGATGCTATTAAGCATTATGAGATTGGGTTCACAGATTGGCAATCAGTTTTCGTCATAACTTACAGCCACAAGGAGAATCCAGTAGGAAGCAATCCATCGGCCAAATTTGGTGCAAAGTCGAGGATTCTTTGGCCAAGCACATCAGGCGGAGCGGAGCATAGGCCGTCTAAATCGAGTACCTCAGGGATATTCCGGTTCTCCATTGGACCAAGGAATAATGGACCTGCACTGGCAGCCACGGAAGGTCGAGAGATATAAATTTCCATCTTCTCGTTGAATTTCCTCGCAAGTGGTGCCATGTTGTGGTCATCATATAAAAACCGAACCCAAGATTCAAGACTGGTGGCCTTACTATTGATGAGGTCTTGTTTCAGTTGTTGAGGTGATAGTCGACGTGGCTGGCATGGAAGGTTGTTGCGGATGCACTGGCCACAGCGAGGCAGCGTAGCATCGCATTTCTGTTTTCATTGCAAGAGCATTTTGTTTCCAAAGATTAAGTAACATTCTTCGGCGCATAACAAGGCAGGCGATTTCACACCTTTCTACGGTAGCGACACTGAGGACATGTTTCCCGGTCTGGAAGTTTTCTTTGCTTTGATGCCTTCAACGATGGCGTGGCAACTAGGGAGGTGGTTATGCTTCTGGGGACAAGCAGGGCTTAGGGCAGGTTGGGTAGTTAGATTTTGTCAGAAGAGCTTAGGAACAGTGAAGATGAAATCCGTACTGACCCTGCTGCGGCAGATTGGGATGCCTTGGAGATGGAGTGCCTCCAAGACACCCTAAGATCTCCACAATGGAGATTAGAACCCGACTCATGCTTGGCCGTTTGGATGCTTCATAAGCCCACATTTTTTTCAACAGTCCCCACAGCATGTCGAATGTTTGTTTGCTCAGTATCCCAACGGCTTCTGGTGATGGCATTTTAGGCTGGATCCCCCGCTCCGCCGCATTAGAAGCCGCCCTTTCGTTCTGATATTCAGCAAAAGGTCTCTCAAGCGTGACGAGCTCGAGAATTGTCATTCCAAATGCATAGCAATCTGAAGAAGTGGTGGTGCGAAAGCAGAAATCGTCCTGCAACTGGAGAAGCTCTGGCGCTTGATAGCGATATTTTCCACCCTCAACAATATTAGTTGCCGTGCGGGTTTTCTCATGCTTGATGCGCGATAGCCCAAAGTCGCATAGCAGCCCATTCCCCCTATCATCTACAACAATATTCCGCTGATGGCCGACACAATCACAGGTCTCGAGCCGGAAAATGACCGGATATGAGATAATTACTTACTGCATGAAGGTCTCCATGAATAATCGGAGGCATCAATCCATGAAGATGCTCAAGAGCTGATGCAGCATCACGGATCTTTCGGGGAATAGCATGCATAGTGAGAGGGAGTCTTTTGGATTTACGAACACTTACAATATGCAGCATCGCGCCAGCTCGCCGATTCAATTCCATTTTTGTCAAGTATTCAAACGCATTCCCGTTTACGGCAAATGGGGTAACAATTGATAAAGGGTGGTCATCGCTAGATGCAACCCCCAGGATAGGAAGCACATTCTGATGGTGAACTTGAATCTGAGATATTATCTCTCGCCGAATTGCCTAACAGCGTGGTCTGTATAAGAAGAAATAAAATTTAAGGGAAGTTTCTTACCGACATGATGTTGGTACCTTCAGGTGAAGTCCAGGGTTTACCTTGCGGTGGATGAGCTTCTCGAAGGGCTACTGTTGTCCCGTCAAGATCGGCACTCCAAATGCTGGCCTCTCCGCCGGCGAACTTGAACTTCCGGTTGCTGACCTGCAGCCTCATTACTTGAGACGGGAGCTTCCCCACACGTCCCACAACATCTTGTAGCATGCGTAATATCTGGGGTCGGTGATCCCAATGCCCATGGCAGTTCTCATCAAGAGCCTGTATCAGTGATCCATTAATATGAAAATGACTGAGTCAGTTTAGAGGAACTTGAATATACGGCCTGAAGCTTCTGCAGCAGCAATTCCTGATTTTCGCTGTTACTCATGATATTGTCAAGATACTGTGGATTAGGAAAGATATCCTCGACAAGCACGGTTGGATCCATATTCTACCGAGAATAGAGAGCAGATTTAATTCCATTACATAGCGCCATCAGTGCATTCTGGTCATGACCCTCACCTGTCTGTCAGTCATTTTTGGTGCTCACTGGCGGAGTGGCCTGCTACTGTCAATTGACAAGGACTCCTAATTTCTATCAGCGACCGAAGATGAAAAGATGTTTTGGTGTAAGGGTGGTGGAGTGGAGGCGCTGGACCTGCACTGCTTTTATTCTCAGTTGAGATCACCAACACAACAAGAAAAAACAGTGAAAAATCAAATTCGGGCTCTCTTTCAGGGTCCAGGGATAATAATGAATCTATCCTTCCGTATCCATCGATTGGTGTCTCAAGTTTATCCAAAAGTTTTGCGAGTCACTCCGGCATGCAGTCGCAAGGAGGGCCTGTGAGTAGCAATTCATATGTGGGACTCGGTGGAATAGTGGTGCTTCTGCGGGGCTATTGTAGATGACCTGGGGTGGTTCTATAGATAAATCTAATGAAGAGTACATAGCACCCTAATCTAGTGGATTCCCTGTTCGAATCAACCTGTAAGGGATACTATTCGACTCTATACTATAGTAGCTTGTTGATACTTATGTAAGCCGGCCCCTATGTATATAAGGCTGCGCTGGTCGCTTGCCGAAGGGGCCTAAGCTTTTCACCCCCACTTGTCGTACCCTAGTACTGTGCTCAATAGGAGTCCGGTTCTACTTACCACGAGTGATACCGAGAAGCTGACCACCTGAGGACCCAGAGTCCTTACACAACCTATGCAGTCTGGAGATCTAGTATTGGTAGAAAATGTCAATATCTTCGGAACTGACTTTGCTACCATTATAGGCGCTAAGGTATTGCCAATGGTGCAGGAGAAGAAGCCGAGTACGTCACACTAGCTTCGATCTGAACGTCAGACCGACAACCGAAGAGAGTGCCAGTGCGCACAAATAACTAGGTTGGAGCGGCTGCAAGCACACTCCTCCGAAGCATTCTATTCATTGAATGGCCTGGATGCAGACTCCCTAGGTGATCTCACTCGGTAATATTGAACCCTTGCTTCGTATGTTGCATAGCAGTTGCTCAAAGGATGATGGCCCGCTCTCAATCGCCGCCCAACATCTTCGATATCTTTCTCACAATAGAGGCAGGATAAAATGCCCGCTTCCAATAAAAGAAGCTTTCTAGAGACTTCAAGATGCTCATCTGTATTGTCAGCTCATTGGCGGACAAAGCATAGCATTGTAGCCTCACTTGCGCTCATAAATCTTGGTCCCTGGATACTACGGGACAATCGCTGCTTACGATGATCCTGCCGGCACCACCGTCTTCAACAATATACGGGTCACGCCTGCCCTATCTTGGTCTGTATTCACTGCTACCGTTAACGTTGATGGTGCAACCAACGGAGTGGTCATCATTACCTACTAGATATCCCATCATTATTCGAGTATTATGCTGTATCTTATAGTTGCGAATATCATCTTCGGGGGTAATTGCTTTGAAGTAACGGCCGTACGGGCTGGTACCCTGCAGGGCAGGATAGTATGAACAGTCACAAAGGTTGATAATCATTGGCATTACTTCTTGTAAAGAAGATGACAGCTTCGTACGCCAAAAAGGGCGGGATTTATCCGGTAGCCACGTGGACGTGCAGTCCAAAAGGAATTACAAATAGGCTGAGTCAACCCAAGAAGTGTAGGTGGACCCGAGGACAGTGCTGATGGCGATTGGGGCAGAGAGCTTGCTGGAGAAGCTTGCACGTGTTCCACTCGCTCCAGCGCCCGTATTGCTAAACAGAACACATGACATCTCATTATTGAGCCCTGGCAAGAGAGAAGTAGATTGCGTACTCGTATTCCGCGTACGTCACGAAATCGGTACTGAGGGAAGAGGTTAGACACAAAAGTTAAGAGAGGCGAGAGTCAAAAGAGAACGTACTCAGGGTCAGAAGAGCTCCAGACCGACCATCCAGCGGCGGGACTACGGGATTTTTTGGTTAGCTGGGGCGGGTTCCGTTCCTAGGTTGTGTTACTTACACAACAGAGCTCAAGGAGCAATACTGGTAGATGACACGCGCATAATCTCTCCAGGGCCTGTAACGAAATCAGTTGGGGCGAGGATGTGTTTGTTGAAGGAGGCTCGGGGTGAGACCTACCTGCCGAGATATGATGTCACTCCCGAGGAACCTGTCACCGTGGAAGAGTTGATCACATAGTAGGTAGAATCAGCTGAGGAGCGGCTATAATAGATAATAGACAACACTTAGTTCCTACTGAGGGTGAGGGCATGGTATGGGTTCCAAATTACTGACCTGGATGCGGTGATACAACCACTTCCAATTGACTGAAAAAGAGCTAAATCAGGGCTTGTTGGTGCCTTTTCGGAAAATTACTCACATCAAAGACGGACTTCGTGATCCAAACACTATAAATAGCTCAATGAGAAGTAGTTGGTTCATCTACTTGAAGACCTTGACGTACGAGGCAGCCCCAAAGACCTAACGAACCACCTGATCAGCCACACACTTCCATGCTTCCGATGAAAAGAAGAGTTTACACACATAATCTGTAGCACCGACAATGAGCGATTCACTGTAGAATTGGCTATTTGGACAGCAGTGAGTATTTGTCACAAGTTGCTTGTTTGCTGGATAACTTACTTGCCAGAAATCACGTATAGGGTATCTCTGTTTCATACAGCGGTCAAGATCAATATACGGAGTCAGGTCAGAAACTAATAATCGTACTGGTAGCCGGTCACGTTCAGCCCATATCCACCGAACCTAACGAGAGAGGTGAGCGGATTGATTGAATGACGGGAAGTTTATGTTCTTACTGATTCCCTCTAACACTTAGGGAGATTGCCTGGGACTAGAGCGGGGATACATGTTATTCTTCCCTCAGAGTTCCTACTCAAGTTGCACGTACCCCCTTCCCGAATGTGTTGACAATGTTCAAATTATACAGAGAGACGCTGGTGCCACTGGAGCCAACGCGCACAGTACCAGAGGCATCGTCAGATCCAGCGACCGTAGAGTTCAGACTATTCCAGATGGTAACCGCTAAAATGGACAAAAGGTGAGGAAGCACCCCGATATACCAACATAGCTGACGGACTATTGCTGCTATACGTGAGAGCGTTAGAGGTTTGACCGTAAATTTTGACGCCGGCCCGATTGATGTAGACCTGCTCGTGATAAGATCCCTGTAGATACAAACGGCGATTAGGAGCAAGGAGGATCCGAGTTTGATGTTCTTACAGCGTATATGAAGTAGGTGTTGGATGAGGTATCCGCCAAAGCAGCCGAAATAGTACTGTACTTCCCACCAGATCCGATCGTAATCGCCCCAGATGGAGGGGAGGAGGCAGCGAGAGCACTCGCAGCGCTGGTGATAAGTGTAGCCAGATGGAATAAGGTCCACATTTTAGCGCTTTGGGACTGACAAAGGAGATAGACAACACCTTTTAGATGCGGACGCTTTATAAGCCACTCCGAAAATAGTCATCCGCCTTTGACCAGCCATGGTGGCGCCAGTTTTGCCAAGGCAGGTCAAATGATCCAAATACCCGCGATTAACCCAGATGCCAGGTAACGAAACGAGCACGATCGGACCGTGTAGTAGTATGCGGACCGGGATGAGCGGGAGGCCTTCACTGGAAAGAACACTGATGAAGATCCACCAATGTGAACGCTTAAGTGACTGTTGTATTAGTTGTGCGCATGGTCTTCACGATTTACGGATTCGGGGTCAATAGGGCATCTGGGTGGTGAGAGCGTCCGAGAGTATAGAGTTGAGTGAATAAGAGGGGGGTTTGATGACATTACTTGAGGTCTTTCGGATCCAGAGAAGTTCTAGGCTTCGATGAAGTGGAGAGTTGCTGGTCGTTCGTGGGTGGCGTCCGCTAAACTAGTGGGCAAAACTATCCTTGGCGATACCCCGGATTTAGAGGCACATTTACTTCTAAGAGAATCTAGACTTCACAAAAGTCCAGCCAAGGTATACGTTGGGGATGTCAGCCAAGATCATACAATCGATGCTGGTGTCGACGGAAACAATGCTGGCACATGCTACTGACGCTGAACCTCATAACAAGGATTTGATGTTGTTAAGGGAGAAGAAGACGAATCATATATTCTCTGGGAGCATGGAATCCGCCACATAACACCAGGGCGTGCTGAAGGCTTGAGGTTGACCGTGGGAACACTCTGCTTATTGTTGTTGAACTCTGAGGGACCTTCTCGTCACTGCACGTATACTCTCACTTGAGAGCCTCCAGTCGATAATTTTGATCGCCCCTTATACTATCGTGCCCTTCCTATAGTACCCCACCATGTCGGAGAACCAACTATCTTCATTTTCACCATCTCCACACATTCTCAGGCTTCCTGCAGAAGTGATTCAGTCTATCCACCTTTTGAGTCTATCCACGTTTCACCAAAGATGGGCGGAGCTCTTCTATCGGCCATTTATGGGCTACAACTTGGTTTTGTACCCTGCGGAGATGTCATCCATCGCAACCAAGCTTGTTCAACATCTCAGTAGCCTGCTTCACGTATGTGTCTTATGGAAAGACCTAGTACTAAGCAACCCACGCTTGTGGGACATGCTATATTGGGGCCAGATCGGGGCGCAAAATACAGAGCAAACCCTTTTCCCCTGCATTCCCTTTGCGGAGCTCGCCAAGAACGTCCCACTCAGGCTCATCGTGCGCGTGGATCACGCGGTTGAGGAGTTATCTCGCTTCCTCTCTCTCTATTCATCAAAGATTACATCTTGTGTTGTCATTGGCTCAAATACGGATCTCACAGGATTCGACTGGTCTACCCTCCGTGCTCTTTCAATCTGCTATACCCAATCGCGGTTCATCAGTCCCCCGAATCTCACCTCACTATCGATACGCCTGGAAGGTCCGCGAGACATTCTTGAACCAGAAGCCACCAGTCGGTTGCAGCAAATACGTCTTGAACACATCACAGACCTCTCCCTTCGTTACCGCCATCTCGAGAACATCCTTCCAATCCTCTCGAGGTGCTCACGTCTCGAAAATGCAAGGTTGGAATGCCGTGCAGCGACTGGGCCGTTTCGGAGGATTGATGGCATTGTACATCCATTCTTCATCTCTCGACTCCTATTCATTGGGAGCGAGACGCACCTCGCGACTCTACTCCACGTGCTCCATACGGAATTAATAGAGAGATTAGAGTTCAAGCTCGTCGGGGGACACCAAGACGACCAAAATGTATTTCAGGCATTTACTGAAAACCGATTCCCCAATTTGACCCACCTAGAGATCGACAATTGGGGGATGGACGGAGGTACGATTACAAGGCTACTATACGCAGCTCCAAAAGTGGAAGCATTCGCATATCAGGTGGGGAAGATGGACCACCGTGCCTTGGTACAATTATCGCAACTTCTCGAGTCATCCCGGCAAAGCCAAGATGGCAGTTTTGACACCGCCCTTTACGCCCTTGACAAACTGCCTGCCTCTCCTGGTAGCCGAATTCGCTTCATTCAATTCCGTGTCAGCTACACTACAATGCGCGATGGACAGCTAGATATAAATGAAACCATCGACTTGCACTGTCGCAAGATGCTGGCATGGAAGCCTAACCTCCGCATGCGGGTCATTGGCGCTCCCAAAACATTGGGAAGCCGACTCGGCATCTTTAGGAGGCTGCAGATGGAATTCCCTGATCGCTTTCTCCTCATCGACAAGGGCCTAGAAGTAGATAGAGATGTGACAACGCTGAATGAGCTGCGTCAGGTGGATGGTTGGTTTGATTGGCAGTAGCGCCTGGTATTAATATTTTCTGACTATCTAGAGCTCGTTGAACAGCATAATGTGGTCCGGGTATCACTCGGCGATGCTGGCTAGGACCACACTGGCGATGCTGCAGTGCTAATAAATTGCGGTGACGCTGATAACAACCATATATCTTGGATCGGGGCAGGTGGGATCCCCTCGTTTGTTCGCTGGGAGTCTGGAGCTCACTCTACGACCCCAGGGCGTGTCGAGGAGTGTGTGACCGTGGGAACGCTTCTACATGGGTGTTGTTGTCAGGCCGAAACTCTGAGCAAACCCCCACACGTCTGCCTACTTGAAAGGCCCCAGGCGTTGTACCATCGACCGCTTCTCAGATCGCTATAACCTACCAACTAGTACCCACCATGTCGCAAAACCTACCGTTTTCGATACCACAATCTCCATCTATCCTCAGGCTCCCTCCGGAAGTGATTCAATCTATCCATCTTTTGACTCTATACACATTTAACCAGCGATGGTCAGAATTCTTCTCCCGGCCATTTGTGGCGTACGACTTGACTTCGTACGCAACCAAGCTTGTTCAACATCTGAGTGGCCTGCTCCATGTATGCACATCATGGAAAGACCTCGTGCTGAACAACCCCCGATTGTGGTGTATGTTATATTGGGGTCGAATCGAGACTCAAAGGACAGAATATATCTACTTCCCTTGCGTTCCTTTCGGGGAGCTTGCTAAGAACGTACCGCTCAGGCTTATTGTGCAAGCGGGCTACGCGCCCGGGGAGTTATCTCACTTCCTCTCTCTCTCTTCATCGAGGATTACGTCTCTTGTAGTCATTGGCCCCAATATAGACCTCAACGGATTCGACTGGTCCTCCCTCCGTGCTCTCTCGGTGTCTTATCCCCAATCGCGTTTCATCGATCCTCCAAATCTCACATCATTGTCGATCCGCTTGGAGGGTACGCAAGACGTTGCTGAACCAGAAATCATTCGACATTTTCAGCACATATCTCTTGACCATATCACGGACCTATCACTTCGTTACAACTATATCAAGAACATCATTCCGGTCCTGTCGAAATGCTCACACCTTGATAATGCAAAGCTAGAATGTCGTACGGGGGCGGGGCCTTTTCGGAGGATTGATGACCTTGGACATCCATTCCACATCTCTCGACTGCTATTCATTGGGAGCGAGTCGGATTTGGCGACTCTGCTTCAGCTGCTTCATACAGAAGTACTGGAGAGGCTGGAGCTCAAGCTCATTCGCGTACGCGACGACGGCGAAATGAGCCATGTGTCATTCTATAGAAATCAGTTTCCCAACATGTCGCACCTCGAGATCCAAAATTGGCCGATGGATGAGGGCAGATTTGCGAGGATCTTCTCCGCTGCTCCGAACCTGCAGTCGTTTGTGTTTCAGATGACTAGGATGTATCATCAAGACTTTGAGAAATTATCGCAGGTTCTCGAGACACCATTGCAACACCATGATGACGAGCTGGAAATCACCTCTCGCTTTGTTCCAGGGTCGCACGCGTCCCGAACACCAGATTATCTTGGTTCCCGACTTCGCTTCATCCAGTGCCGCATTGCGTACCCTCCTCCATCGCACGATGGGCAACTAGATGTAAGTGAAGCCGTTGATATCCACTGCCGCAGGATACTGGCATGGAAGCTTAGCCTTCATATGCGGGTTATTGGCCGACCCATGGCATTAGACAGCTCGCACGGCACCTTTAAGAGGCTGCGGGACGAGATCCCTCATCGCTTTTGCCTCATAGATGAGGGACTAGAAGTGAATAGCGATGGAACAACTCTAAACGATCTACGTCAAGAGGATGGCTGGTATGATTGGTACTAGTATCCAGTATCAATAAGTATTGTTCCGGCTGTCCCGTGAACTTGAAGCTCAACAGACAAGTGCTATACGATCCAGTTCTGTAGTACGATAGGCGCAGCGATATTTGCTCAAAATTTTAATTAATCATTGCAACATATGCAGGATTGCAGCACAAACAGACCCTCCGTGCTGAGGATGATGAGAGAGTGACGAATTCACACCAGAACCTTGGCACCGCCATTCGGCATTGCCCGAACAACAACAAACAACCCACGCTCTCCTCATAATCCCTATCCCTTGCGGTAAGCTCGTTGACCCACAGTCTTGTGTCTCTCCATCTCACTAGCTCTCTACACGGCTGAAACACTTATTTGCGACCAATCCGTATCGCATTATCCGTCCCGCGCCCACTTCGTCATCTCCTCGGCATCCTAGCCCGTCTGTGACTGTGCGCCTCTCTGAACGACTGAGTTTATCCACGAACCCGTAGAACGACCTTTCCAACATGTGCGTCTTTGCTCCCTAAGCTCTTTCGGCCTTGCTCTCTTGTCGCCGTATTATGTGCTTTGAACCCCGGGTTGTATAGCGACGGAACTGACGACATGCCAATTTCTCTTGTGCTCCACACACATCCTTTGTTCACTAGGTCCGAACCCTATGACCCCTATGTTCCCCGTGGTGGTAACGCCCCTGCAGGTGCCGGCCGACCAGGAGGCTCCTCGAAGACTGCTGCGATCCAGGCGCAGATTGACGACACCGTTGACATCATGAAGAGCAACATCAACAAGGTTGCAGAGCGAGGCGAGCGGTTGGATGACCTGCAAGACAAGACTGGTAAGTCAAACTGGCTTGGACTCTAGTTGTTGTGTCTCTTGCGGTCACTGTCGTTGTGCGTGGCTCCTGCCTGTTGTGGCGATACGGGTGACCCGGTGATGCGTGATAGCGTTCCGGCGCAGGCCCGGCCTCCTCGAGCTGCGGCGCATGTCAGGCCATCTCCAACCCAGAGCGCAGTGCACCGCAGGGACTCCATCTGTCTTACGATTCTGACGTGTTTTTTTGTGTCAGATACCCTGGCTGTGTCCGCACAAGGGTTCCGTCGGGGGGCAAATAAAGTCCGCAAGGTATGCAAATCTTTTTGGTTATCTGGTGTGAAAATACACATGCTGACGCAATACTGCTCCTTGATAGAATATGTGGTATGTCCCTGCAACTGCATCTTGAGAATTTTTCTTGTTTCTAAGCCTGATTACGTTTTTGACCTGGGCGCTATTAGGTGGAAGGATATGAAGGTTCGTGCTCTGTTACCTAGTTCTATCGATACGTCAGACTTACCTGTGGGACATCTTATCGTAATCTAGATGCGCTTCATCATCGGATTTGGCATCATCATCCTGTTGATCATCATCATCGTACCGATCGTCAAGGCGGTCAAGTAATGATGGCGATGCACCGTATCTCTATTTCCATCATGGACTCTATTCTTTTGCTTCCGCTCTGCCTCGCTACCTGTCTCGACCTCTCTATTCCAGATTCCTCCTTTGTCGTTGGTACCCTTTCGTTGTGTATCGCCAGTCGTGAGGTCACTTGTGCTGCGTTACCTGACTGTGAATTATAATTTCCATCTAACCTTAATACCAACCTGTGAGACTAGACGGCCCTCGACCACGTCAATTTTTCAATTTTTTTGTGATAAGAATTTCATGAAAGTCGCGTTGCCGCCGGCCAGAAGCCGCCGTCGGAGCGCGTTCGTTCCAAACACGCGCAAATAGACGGGTGGCACTGCTTTAGATCACTGAGTTTCAGTTGACACCGCCCAAACTTTCCTTGCAACGCTTATATTCCCCCACCTTGCACACAAGAAATACCCAAAGAAAAGGAAACAGAAATGTCGTCGGACTCGTGGACACCTGATAACAAGCTGGACTTGTTATTCGACCCTGTCTTTATTCCGGATGAGGTCAAGGCACAGTTACCCCAACATCTCCACGTTCGTCGAGTTTTGCCCCCGTTTATCGATGGGTTTGTTCATGCTGAAGCTTATACTTTTAGATGCGCCCACTCGCCTCGACAGATTACTCGCGCGGGCACTTATCAGTCCTCTCCGTGCTCACCAGCACGCCCGACGTGGGCCTCTCCGCATACACTTCTCAATTCAACGCGATGAAAAGCACACCCAACACCTATTTTACACTCGTCATTGTTAATAAGCCAACGGATACCATCGTTGGCGTGGGCTGTGTCTTCATGGAACGCAAGTTCCTTCGCAACTGCGGCATGGTCGGCCACATTGAGGATATCGCCGTGGACAAGAAGGTTCAGGGCGCGAAGCTTGGGCTGAGGATCATCCAGGCCCTGACTGGTATCAGCGAGGCCCAGGGCGCATATAAGACTATCCTGAATTGCAGCACTGCGAACATTCGTATGTAGCCCTTTCTCTTGATTGACGTCACTTCGCTCTAACCCGAGTTTCTGCCTCTCGCAATGAACGCTTCATGCCATTTTTTTCTTGCGCCCTGGATACTTCTTTCTTGGCAGCTTTCTACCAAAAATGTGGCTTTGTGCTGAAGGAATCCGAGATGGTAGGCCTGATTTTCTGACATGTTCTTCTTCGTGAACAATTGCTGACTTGACTGGTTCTTCTCCCTCGATGCATCTATATGCGTTGTTCTAACCCTTTATATCCGTGTGCTACAGGCTAAATACTCAGCCGGTATCGTCCCGAAGCTTTGAGGATAACAGGCCCCTCGCCGACCTCCTATTCTCCCCTATTTAGAGACTATTCCTGCCGTCGCCGCCGTGCTGGCTTCGGAACCTACTGAACCCGTGGTGACGAAAGGAGTGGTGGGAGTATCGGATGCTCGTGCCGCGTCGCCTGCCCAAGCCTGACATCGACAATATTCGACGTTTCGATGTTTCGCCTCTATCTTTGCCGCTATTATGAGATGCCGTTTCCGCTTCCGACGTTTTCTATTTTTCTGTCTGATCTTGTTCTGCTCTTTGCCATTCATCTCTCTCGGACAGATCTCTCCTACGTTTCATCATCAGTAGCTACCCACCTCGCCAAGAAGTCCAACGTAATAATCATATATCACTCGTATAGCACCCGTATTGAATACATCTGCAAATGATTGGTTTCCCGGTTTCCCTGTTTCTCGGATCGGTCTGGCTCGTTTCTTGTAGAACACTTGCGTTTCATCTGGATGCTTCTGGACGGGAGAAACAGTACCTGTTGCGACGTCGACGAGCCTCTTGAAGTACAGCGAAGTTCTCATGTGGAAGAAGGCGCGAATCATTATTGAGCGGCCAGCGACGGATGACTTCTGCGCTCGCGTTGTTGCCACTCATAATTCACAATATTTTGCACGCCTTCCAGGGACCGACGGTCTCGATCTGCTTGCATCATATACTCATCCTTCATATTGGATTGGGGTCCGCCGGGCTCGTTTGTATGGTATATCCCACACGGACCCGCCCGCGTGCAGCGGCTCCGCTTCCGCGCTCTCGACATGTCCGCTGTCAGATGGCATAATGCCCAGTAAATGGCTCCACCAACAATAACTCGAGCTCTCATTAGGCCAATCTGCGTGTGATTAGGGGTTAATGCGAGCAGTCTGAAGGGTGATTACTAGGCTGGCGTCAAATGTGGATGAGGCGGCGGGTTAGGGGCCTCGTTTTCTCTCGCCGGGTAAACACGTTTCTCAACGGGGCTGAAACGCGACGGGATATTCAAACATACCCACGGCAATAATACTTCCGCCGATCAAATCACCCAAACGGATAGAATACAGTATTCAGATTGAGTTCTCGATCTAGTACTCGTTTGTGGCTCCCCGCCCCGCCTGGCCGCTCGTGCGGTGTTGTGTGTGGTCCTACTTGGAGGCCCGCTATCTAGGACTCTTCCTTGTTCCCGCCCATCATCATTTCCCTTCTTGACCCCAAACTAGCTCTACCGCTCTGGCTCTCTGACATCCTAGACGGTTCCTTCGCTGTCGAGCCGCGTGCAGCCCCCTCTCTTGCTTCGACGAACAGGCTCTTAGGGTTGGCTGGCCACTGCCACGCCTTCGCGCCAACCACTGAGCCCACAGTGCAACTGTCTGTTGTGCGCCAGACCTCCTGAGCTGGACAAAAGAGTGCTCTACATTGAGCCTTTCTCCTCGCCTTTGTTCTAGAATATCACCTGATGTCTCTGGCTCTTGATGAATGGGGTAAGCTCTGTCCACACCGATGACATTGTTTTTGTTGCACTGGGTCCGATAAGCTCTGACCGCGTCTCTATCGTGCATACTGTAGTTCCTGCTCAGTTGCAGCACCCCACTTCCTTCCTTGCCCTTGATGATGGAGATCTCCCACCAGAATGCCAAACTCTTCAGGTCCCATCACTAGCTCGGCCACGATCACATCCGAGACTCAAACCCCGTTCACAGTCCCAAATTCGTAAGCTATTTATTGATCTCCCTTTCTTTATTCGAGCTGCTCTCAATATCCCTCCCATATGTCCTTGCTGATCATGGATGGCCAATTTGTCCTACAGCTACGTCTTCATCGTTCGCCAAGAATCGAGGTATCCGGCACCCGCCTGTCCTTGCTGATGCTCCAAGTCATCTCGGGTTGCAATGTTCGATAGCGCCGCCATGTCCTCGTGCTCGCAGCGTCGGGGATTTGCCAAGCCGCGAAAGAAATTACCCCACAACTACCAGTGAAGGTAGTGATACGCCCGGGGACGACGAAATATTCGGACCGCGGAAGTACGTCAAATTCTATGATCGTAGCCGTAAGCCTATCATTAACGACCCCCCATGCACATCACCTCGTGTATTGGTAGAAAAAAGATACAAAAGCCACCAAAGGCTCCACCAGCCTCCTCGCCTCCAGAGATATTGACCTTCCCTCCCACTCCACCCCCCGAAGCACGCTTTGTGGTTCCTTGCGTACCGCCAAGGCGCAAGATGTCTCAGAATTCTGGCGACAATCCCGCGTCCACATCTCGCATTGCACAAGCGGCAAAGCATTCTCGCCCTCGACGTCCTACGCTCCAAATCATTCCCCTCCTCCCCTCAAACTCACCTTCTGCCGCCGAAAACAATGCCGCCACATCATTTATTCCATCTCCAACGTCCACTCCCGACGATGAGGACAACCTGATGATGCTAGTTCGACGGGATACCCGGCCCACGCAATCCCGGATACCAACAGCTGAGCCACACCCAATCTTCCCGCACGGCGTGCAGCACTCTATGGTGGCTCCATCACATTACCGCCCTAATTTCCCGAGCTCGAGTACACGGCCGAATAATTATGGTGCTCGGGACGTTCCGACGCGGGAAAGAAGTCAAACGCTTGGGACTGCTCAAACGACGAAGAGGCCTGGCACGAGTCCTTTACCTGCCTCACGACTCGTAGCCGGGAACAGGAGTCGACCCAGCGTTAGGAGGAGCACTAGTTCACGACCTTTGACGGCCGCCAGAGGTACGAATGCTGGGGGAGAAGCGAGTCTCAAGAAGGACGGAAAATCTCCTGTCAACGAACTAGAGCGCTATCCCGACGATCAAAGCAATTCGACCGACGCGAAGACAATTGAGCCCACCACATGGTCAACTGCACCGCCGCGATCCCGCTCTCAGCCCCAAATATCCCCTTCGTTACGGCCATCCACAGCCCCGCCGCTACCACCTCCTATACCCTCATTATCGTCACCCCCTAGCACCGAGAGTTTGTCAGCTGGTTCGTCGGGGAAAAACATTTTGAAGCGCACATCCCTCCCTCTTCCGCCGCCTGTCGGTCCTATCCCTTCCATCCCCATGTCCCTGTCGGTATTCGTTTCCCCTGTTACCCCTGCTTCCAGTCGTTTTCCGTCCGGGCCCTCCACCCCAGAGTCTCCCAATACCAGTATACCTTCTCTGTCCCTCTCCCCCACGTCGCCCTCAAATTCTCTCCCACTTCTCTCGCCTACCGCAGCACGTGCTCCTGCGTGCCTCACCGCCATATCAAATGATAGAATTGCAAAGCCAGCGGCGGTTGCGACAGGGTTAGTACTTCCAGAAGCCGTAGTGCTTCAAGGGGTAAACCCATGTGTCGAGAATAGAATCATGGCCGACTCGGACGCAAAACTCGGCCGCCCGGCCAGCTCAAGTTCAATTCCATCTCAATTCTCTATTAGCCCCGCCGGAGCGAACGTCAACCCTTTCGGGGGCACACGGTTGCGCACATTATCGATCCCTTCGTCTCACCAGCGACACCCATTTGCAACCGCTGACGTGGGCCAAATTCGGCCTACGCCCATGCCCCCATTGGCTCGTTCTGCGACGGTTATTGTCGCGAATGAGGATGGACCGGCGTCTCCTAGGGATATGGTAGCTTCTGGTAGCATTGCGAGGGGTACTTTTACTCCCACAGAGCGGACAGGGACCCCACACGAGGGTATCAGTCGGAATGGCCGATTACCCAGTATTTCTGGTATGTCTTGTTACCAAAAGATTCTTCTCCTGACTTTTCCCATGGCCACGAGGGATTCTGACTTGCATTACTCTCTCGTTTTGGCAATTTTCCGATGCAGCTGGTCTTTCGTCTGTATCAACACCCAATGTCAGCCATATCAGCCTCGCTACAGACCATATGACCCTCGCCTCAATCAGCCCTCAAACCTCAATATTAAGCGAATCCACGAAAATGTCTCTTCCAGGGTCTGAGAATGGTCATCTCTCACCTTCGTCGAAGCGTGACTACGAGAAGGAGAAGCGCCGTGGACTCCAGACTGTGCTTCGAATCCCCAGGTTCCTCCAGTCGCAGAGTTCCTCAAACTCCAGAGAGACCGGTCAAAATCCTCGAAGCACCAATATGGACTCGAGAGGCGAAACCGCAGGAGTCAAGCCGGCGTTAACTTCTCCCCAAACCAAGACCCGCGCCCAAACCACTTCTGTAGAAGAAGATTGGGAGGACCTTGATCAACGTAGTCCTGTACCAGGCTCATGGACCATGCTCTATCCAACAGTTTCCGCTCCATCACCTCCATCACCATCCAAAATACGGCCCAAATCCGTTCGACCAAAACCCAAGATTAATCCTAACCTGGCGACCAGTCCTGATCCAGGTGCTAGCAACCTAGATATAGCTTCCGCGCATCCTTCTACCAGTGATTCCTCGGCTGCACCAGTTGCTACCTCCATCCCTCAGCCTGTATTTTCTTCCTCCCAACCTAAACCGGTCCCGCCCAGTGGTAGACATCCGGAGCGTCGCTCTACGCAAGGATCCAAATCTATATCGAGCCGCTTCTTTGGTTTCATGTCTCAGTCTAGCGGCGCGGCTTCGGCAGCTCGAGCTCCGCACCATGGCTTTGGAGCCAGCGCCATGGAAGGGGACACATCGAATGCGGAATCAGATGTGAACCCCGCATCAGACCCTGGCCCCAGCTCAGTGTCGCTCGGATACGACGAGCCGACGCTGGCGACCAAAGCACCCCAACCCCAGCTGTCCAACATCACGAGGGAGAGCGCACCGCGACATCCATCGCACCTGGGGAGAACCTCAGTCACGACGATGGGTGTTGTGTCTTCTCGGAATGGTGCCGCCAAGAAAGAGAAAAGACCGTCAGTACAGAGACCCTATTAGGTCGCGCAAGCCTGCTGTTCTTCCTATCAGCTACTAGATAGAAGAAACGAATGCGTCGGAGTGGGCTAACTTGGTAAATTCTGGTGTAACCCCTTGAGACTTCCCTCCCTCTACTTTATCCCTTACTACTTTTCCAAGCTCGATTCTTGAACATTTCACAGGAATTTTTTTGATCCAAAACATCCCCCTTGCTGTTCTAACTCCAGTCGCTCACTGCTCTGTTTTTCATCCCTTTATTCGACTTCGTTTTCGTTCATAGTTGGTCCCCATGTATATTCACATCCACATACCATGTACAGTAATACAGCTTTTTCGGTCAGCGTGTGTATGTACGGCTACACTACATACCCCATACATAACCTGTCATTTTTGTTTGAATCCCGCTCAATGAATATTGACCGACGACAACCTGGTTTGATTAATGGTGGTGACCAGCATGCGAATGCCCATGATGGCCATGGTCGTGGCCCTCGTCGTCGTCTTCGTCATCATCCCCCCAACCATCGTCATCGTCGTCATTGTCCGATGCAGGTCCCAGCTGCTCTAACTCGTTCTTGAGGCCCTCAATATCATCAAACGCACCACTCTCCTGACTGTACATAACCATGTTCTCAAGTGCCATCCGCAAATCTTCTTTGTATTCACTGCCGTGTTGAGAGTTATCGACGTCCTTTCCTTGGGGTCCATTTGAAGAAGAATGAAGCTCTCGGAAAAGCGTGAGAGCTTCTCGACCGGCGGTAGCAGCTTCGAGAGGCCGATCGGCGGCGAGGAGGTCTCCAGCGTAGTTCGTAAGGTACTGAGCTAAGGGGACCTTGTGGGGTCCTGGTTGACGCTCAAAAAGTCCTATGATTGCAATACCATATCAAGGTCAATGAACGCTTCAGTGGGGAATAGGGTGAGGGACGGATTCGCTGGACTGACCACGTCGATATTTCACAGCTTGTTCGCCAAGCTGGCAGGCCGTGTCCAAGTCCTGCATCTCTACATAATACAGGGCATTTTGGTAGTACTGTTCCGATAGTTCAGCGCAGTAGATATCAGGACGTAGCCTGAACAGCTCAGTCCATCGTTGCAGAGCTTCGTCAGCAATAGCAATAGCTGGGGCTCTATCATCTGGGAATGCGCGGAATAGCGATTGAGCATGACATGCTAGCGATATTACGAGATTAGTTTCGTATGCGTCGGGGTTTCCAGCGCAGAGCTCCTATTCGTTTCGTGAGCAGCAACTCGCATCAACATCGGAATTGTTGCACGAACCCGAGCAGTTTCTAGCGACTTCCCAGAACATTTGGAAGCCTCCTCTAGCCGATCCAAGCCTGCCAGGGTATCGGTCTTCGTCATCAACAACGAGGAAAGTCTCTCCAGGTTGACTTCATGGTCACCAAGATTTTGATCTAGTAAGGTTCGCAAGATTCCCAGAGCTTCATCTTCGAGAAGCAAGGCCTCATCAAGTTGTTCAAGGTCAGACAGCTTGCGTGCGCAATACTCTAGGACATCGACATCCCTTCCATCTTCGTACAGTCCTTCATGACTACCGGATGCCAAGACATGTCGGGCTTGCTGCCCGGTTTCAAGAGCACCCTCCTCATCTCCAAGCGCATCCTGCGCTTCTGATTTGGCACGCAGCGCAAAAGCATAAGGCTTCCGCCTGTACTCTGTAGCTCGAGGATTTGGAGTAGACTCGATGAGTGCTAAGCCACGTTCTGCTAGTTCCAAAGCATACTCGGGTCGATTATTCGCAAGGAAGACTTCAGATAGCCTGATGAGGGACTGAGCGTCATTCCAAACGCCCTTCTCGTCATCGTCAGGATTTTTGGTGAATAGCTCGGCGAGCGGATCGTCCGGAAGATGGCCAGGACCGTGCCGCTCTCGACGGAGAGCCATCACCAAATGACGGGCGAACCAGCGGTGACTGTACTTGCTGAGGGGATATGGCGGGCATACAGAGGCGATAATTTCTAGGATTTCGGCGAATTTCTCGACGGTGACAACTTTGCAAGCAGCAGTGCTATGCAATTGCTCGGAATTTGTGGAGGTGGACGTTGGAGAGAGATCGAAGATGACTGCAGACGTGTGTGCACCAAACGCCTTTTCCTTGGAGTTGTAGAATGAGATGGTCTCTTCGGGATGCTTGAGCCCTCCCCTGACCACTCTGATCCAACTAGTAGCACTGTCTTCCAGACCGAACGACACGACAGCCGATTCTTCTTCTTCGGGCTGGATCGCGTTTCAGTTGTTGGCTATCGCGTCTCAGCATAAACAGCTCACCTTTTCCCCTCGTAGGAGGTATACATCTTGTACTACACCGACAGTTTGGGCTAGATCCTCCCTGTCGAAGATCCACGTCGTGAATGAGTCAACATGGCGGTCCCTAGCAGCTGGGCGACCAGAAGAGAGAGCCGCTTTTTCAAAGGGGCAGGCATCCTCTGGAATGGTGGGGGATGTTTGCGGCTAAAGAATTGACATCACAATTGGCGATATGAGACCTGTCATCATAGTATAGTAAGTGGAACTCACGATTGGAGGTTCTAATTGGATTCTATAGACTGGGAGAAGGACATCCTATGGTATCGAAGTCAGATTGAGCCGACGCTGGGTAGTTGCGCGCTGCATCATACCGGGTTTGATGTACGAATTGGTCTCCAGAGGGTCTACGTGAAGAGCGTTGGTCCTAGAAGATTTCGATTTGACATCACAGGGCTTCCGTACCTGAACATCCCACCTCCATGAGTTGACTCTGGCAATGAGTAACTTGATGCCCTTCAATAGTTCATCCTTTTGTGAGAGCAACGGCATTAGTTCTTCCAAATCACTAAGTGACGTAGCGTATACGTGTTCAGCTGAGCATAATTCCGGTAGCCGGATGGAACTTACGTTTGAAGTGGAGGGAGGCGCTCTAAAATCGGGAGCTGGGACTCCTTGCCCCGTCGATCAAATGCTGTCACATGTCTCAGGCGTTGAAAGAGGGCGGATAGAAGATCGAGCTGCGCAAAAGCTTTCTCTGATGCAGTCTTGAGCTCATTGTTGAGAGACTTGAAGTTTGTCTTTTATGACATGGGCAGCACGAAGAGATAACCAGACAGGTAGAGATTCAGTGCACCAAGGATAATACCGGATATTTCAGACGCACGAGCGTGTCTTCAGTGGTCCCTCTGAGTTTAAGCAGCAACTTGAGGATTTCGCTTGCTTTCTTGTCGCGCTGATTGCCCAAGAAATTGCGCCGAAAGCGATCAGGCTGGAGATCCAATGTTGAACCATCAGGCAATTCTTCCACTGGGATTCATGAGATCTCTATGATAAAGCGCCTGTTTATATGGGCTTTGATCCTCACACGCTTGGGCAAGTGACTGCATGGCCTCCATAGCTGCAAACAAATTGCTGGAAAGAGAATTGCTGCGCGTCGGTTATTTGGTTATATCGGCCATTGTGTGTGCATTCATTCGTCTCGGGCTCAAAGGCTACCACAGGCTTGGTCCTTGTTCTCGGTTCGATTTCCATATCGCTGATTAGTAAGGTCAAAATAATCTACTCGTAATCCAGCTACATGTTTCGGCTGAATCTATGAACTGGTAGTCGAGCTTGTTGATACTATGAACATCCCCGTTGTCAATCCATGCCCGCGCCCTCGAGTGTTCTTTGCTTCTTTGCCTCATTCGATGCGCGGCGAGCGCAATCTCGCCCCATGGCACGAGTTCATATCACGGCGACATCTAGCCGGCTTACCGAGCATGCTCGGGATTATTGGAGTCACAATCAACCAAGAGCCCATGCTCTCTACTACTACGCAACCACATCCTCAATCGTCTAACATCCTCCCTCACTAGTGGTTAAGATGGCATCTGTGTACGGCTCCACAGCAACCCTTTCACCAGAATTTACAGTGGGTGATCTGTTCATGGGGTTATCGACGTAGTCTTCCAGCTGATGAGCGGTGTTCCGCAGTTTGTAGGCCCCTTCCCAATGTACGCGAGTGCTTCATGCCTGTGTATGCGATTCTTTTCTGACAATTTAGAATCAACAGTGCTGCAAGGGAACAGCATCTTCTCTCGCCAGGGTACCCTGTCGATGCTCGTCGTGAGTTCATTCAAACCGATCCGGTTAATCTATAATTCCGAAACACCGATTAACTTCTTGTGATAAATGCAGTGAACGAGCTCCGTACGAATGGATCATTCGACTCTAATGACTCAGTGTGGCCATCATCCCTTCCAGATGGCGGACTCGTCTCGTGGAACAGCGGGAAAATTGAGAGCGCGGACAAATACACTGTCAGATATCCTGATGTTCGGTGGGCGGACATACGTGCCATATTCGGTTGGGCTGGTTTGCAGCATCACTCCCTGGTACACACCACGCTGGTCCTTCGACCCAACACCCCGTCGCTTCCTGAGCGTGTCCCACTTCGCGTTTCTTTGAAGCAAGCATCCTACATCGCCCTCGTCCCTCGTTTGAGCTCTGGGGGGAGTATACCAGCAGATGTTGAATGGCATGAGGGCGACATTTACGCTGCATCACCTCACGAGTTTCTGGTATCAGTTCCGACCAGTCATGCAGTGGACGGCGCTGTCGAGTTCGATGTTTTCATGAGTTTTGACTACGAAATTCGGCTATTTGGAGACCCTGTCAGGTCACAGCCGGACGGAGTGCCGACTAGTGAGGTGCAGCTTGCGATTACACTGGCTGAGGATTCAGCGATTCGCGCTGGTACATGCATGACTGTTCCAGACATCGTGGATGGGAAGGTGTTTGGTGATGCGGTTGGGGTTCTGATAGAGAACAATGGCGAGTGGAATACAATTGAGGCCGTATCGTGCAAAGTCGAGGTAGGGCAATGGCCTCTACTGCCTTCCACAACAATTAGACTCACATCGTAGTTCGACCAGGGCCTTGATATCTCACTTGATCCAGAATTCAGGCAACTTGCTCCTTTCCAGAAGCGCATCGTCGCCTTGATCATCAAGCAAACAAGCGACGTAGCGCCCTCGGTCACTTCGATTCCCGTCACACTCACTTTTAGCTCCAATGTGGTTGTTGATGTTACCATTCCTCTTATTCACAAACCGAAGTGGACTGCGGATGCTTCAGAGGACATCGTCATTCACCAAACCCACCGCTACCCCTACCTTTCGGATTCATACCTCATTCCGCCTCGTATACATGCATCCTCTCCTTCCAAGCCCATCCTCGCACTACACGGCGCAGGTGTAGAAGTATCTTGGCCCATGTGGACGACGGCTCTTCGCCGGCGTGACCATGAATGGATCGTCCTAGCGCGGGGGCTTACGCCCTGGGGTTACGATTGGCGCGGACCTTCTACACTCGAAGCCCTGGCTGCACTCTCATCCCTCCGACAACTTGCCTCGCGTCATGCCTTCGGCGATTCTATTGCAGTTAATGATGCACTTGTTGTGGGCCACAGTAATGGAGGGCAAGGGACAGTGCATGTGGCATCGCACTACCCCGACATTTTCTCCTCGGGACTGGTTCCAGTCTCAGGATATCTTTGCGCTTCAGCGTATGTTCCCACCCAGCCCATGGGTCACGGACTTCACTTCAGTGATCCAATGCTGCAAGGTATTCTCACAGCGTCCACCGCTGGCGGTGATAACGATATGTTTTTGGGGAATCTGACCACTCGAAGTGGACGAGTGTTCCATGGTGGTGACGATGAGAATGTGCCAGTGTGGAACGGAAGAAAGATCGTCGACATGGTGAAGACCTACGATCGCAGTGCTGATATCAAGTAAGTCGTGTTCCTTCCCATCTACCCAGCTGGCATGTTTTTCGCTAATATGCTACTGGCAGATTCCAAGAGGTCCCAGGCAAGCCTCATTGGTGGGATGATACGATGAAGTCACCAGCCATGGAAGACGCAATCAACGAATTAGTCCACACCGCTCGTTCTTCGAGCGTGAAGGCGTTCACTCTGACCGTCATGTGGCCGAGAGAATCTGGATCTCTCAATGGGTGGCAGATCCTCGAGACCTCGGTTCCTGGAAGGTGGAGTATCACTCGTCATGATACTCACTAATCCAAGTTACTTATCATCTAACCTTTGGTAGGTTGGCCAAGTTGAGCGTTCATGGAAACGCAGTCCGCACGAGCAATGTTTACGCATTTTCGGCATCCACTAAGGATGTGGTGACGGCGATCGAGATAGATGGGACGCTGGTGACGTTTACTCCCGCGAGCAGAGGCACACAATACTTCAGCTACGACGGAGTGCGCTGGATAGTACGCTCAATTCTCTCTGACTGCTTCAATCTATTCATTATTCTCACTGAACTTTCTGCTACAACACCAGGTATCAGACACTCCCATCGAGCCTCATAACTCCGGGCCGATCTCCCGTATTCTATCTTATGGCTCGCCCATAGCGCTCATTATACCTACACGATCCAAAGCCGCTGGTGTCGCTGACCACCTGTACCGTCTCGCGCTCCGGATGGCTGACAATCTACTGGCCTATCTGAACATTGACAGCAAAATTGTGGCCGATGACGAGGCTCTTGCTGCTGGAACGAATTCTGCCTCTGGTGGAGGCAGCATCGTGTTTGGTGGTCCAGAGGTGAACAGCTATGCAGCACATGAAATCACAAGTGGAGGCTCCCCGATCACCTTTGAAGCTGCTTCGTCCTCGTTCTCTATCCGAGGAAAGATTTTCAAGGGTGATGATATTGGTAAGAGCATCACGAGAACTCGGCCGCTTGCACATACTCTAACGTTCGTCGTCTTTCTCTTCCTGCTCCGCAGGCCTTCTATTTATGAAAGGACGCAACCTGTTCATCCATGGAACGGATGGAGCAGGGTTGGAAAGGGCGATGCGCCTGTTCCCTCTTCGCACAGGCGTACCAAACCCTGAGTGGATCATTGTGGGCCCAGAAGCGGACACGAAAGGTGCTGGCGGGATACTCGGCGCAGGGTAAGCCATTCAATATATTCATGGATGAACTTTCGGATTGAGCTGCTTCGCCGTATAGGTTCTGGGATCGTCACGGAAGTTGGAGCGAGTCGATGTCGTTCCTGTTGTAAGCTTCGCATGTAGAATCGAGAGATCAAGTGATCTACTGTATATTAGCCGTTGTAAATGTGCTATTACTTATAGCCTGAAATCACTGCACAAGGTTGTAGCAATGGGGGGTTTCTTCAGCAAGATCGAGATATGTATATCAGTGGGGAGCAGTGGCTATCAGAAAACCGGCGAGATCGATATTGTATTCACGTCGACGGTTCTTGGGAGTTCTAATCTTGAACCAATGATGGTAAAGGAAGAAGAGGGGTTGCATAATTCTTCATGAGCATGGATACACGTGGCTATTGCTGCTGGTGAGCTGGTGATGCATTGAGAAATAGAGAACAAGACAACAACAAAAAAGATAGACTAAACGACAGTGCCAGCATTGGCAGCAATACGCGGCCACAGATCAGCCTGTACCAGAATAGAGAATATAATCAACGATCAAAGCGGTCAGTCAAGAGGTGGAGCGGTGATGTAATGGCAAGACATACGCATTCTTTTGCGACGGGCCCAGTGATAGCAGAACCCTTCATCTCACCCTTGGGGTTGACGATGACACCAGCGTTATCCTATGGAGTGATTAAATGATGTTAGAACGCGATCGCAATCTGGTCATTGGGCGAATCGTGAGTTTACCTCGAAGTAGAGGAAGACACCATCCCTCCTTCGCCACGCCTTGCGCTGGCGGACGACAATAGCAGGCATGGCTAGAATTCAAAAGATATAAGATGAGAACTCAAAGTCGTTATTTCAATGTGAATCGCTGAAATCGGGAGACGCACTCTTTTTACGGAGTTCAGGCTTGCCCTTCTTGACTGACGCGACAACCATGTCGCCGACAGCAGCATCGGGCAGTCTGTTCAAACGAGCACCGAATTTGTAAGGCTCGATGATGAACAAGCTCTTGGCACCACTGTTGTCCGCACAGTTGAGCACGGCACCAACGGGCAGACCGAGCGTCAAGCGGAATTTGCTACCAGCACCAGCAGAAGCTATTAGACAAAGACGAAATCGAACAGCAAGCACGTTAATGACATGATTCGTAGGCACAGTAGAGGGCGATAATGACGAACTTTTCGACATTTTGGGTTTGGATAGGCTGGGACGTTAGGTGTGCGGAGGGTGCCGGGGAACTCTGTGGTACTGTATGGACAGGTGTTTTGACGTGGCGCTTAAGCTCATGGACGCCCCACAACCTCCCCGTACACTCACTCGTACACAATTCGAGAAAGCCTGCAAATTATATATTAGTGGTGAATCGTCTTCACTTCTATCTTATTCACCACGTGGTTGGAGCTGGCGAGAACATGCTGTATGTTTGAGATCACTGAGCGCTTGATGAGTTGCACCTGCCCAACTTTAGCCTTCAGACCTATCCTACACTGGGATATATGCACCGTCAAGTTGAGTTGGCGGTCCATGAAATGATAGCGCTGCCACAAGATACCTCGTTAGATGAGATGTCGCTTGTTGAGATCGACGATCAATCAGAAGATGGCACGCTATCTTTCTCAGCCCCGCGCCAAACGATTGTGATTGAGCAATCTGTGATATACTCTGCCACATATCAGGTGCCTGGATTTGCCTTCACTGCTCATGATAAAGGTTGGTTGTGATTCCCCAATTGCCATTTGAGACGATTGACCAACCGCCTGCCCCAACCATCCGAGGCGGCAATCCATTATCGATCACCGAGTTAGCCAGCACTAGCTTCCTTCGCCATCGATCTTCTGTTCCTGCTTCAACTGTATCAGATGTGCAATCGGTAGTCATCTCGCCGAGAACAGCTGATGACGCGCCCTTTCCTCTGCTATCCGCAGCCGATCATCCAGTACTTGGCACACCGTGTTGGGCTGTACATCCGTGCGAAACATCTTCTGCTATGGGGGAGCTTCTGGACGACGTTATCAGGCGCTCGTGGGATGAAGACGATGCCGAGAATGGGCTGGCTCGATGGATGGCATTATGGTTCATGCTTCTTGGGACAATTGTAGATCTAGGCCCCACCGCTGTTGTATGATAATGTTAATTGGATGGCGCTGAAGAAGCATGACTCTATGACTGTGCTTGCTGTGGACTCGTGCTGCTGCTAAAGTAACATTCATTAGAACGCGCCCAAGATCGTCACCCTCGGCTCCTCGATCGCGTGGAGGCCGGACGCCAACTGTAAGCCAAAATAGGCGCTCAGCACTTGTCCCTCGCGTCTATCAAAGATGAGCTCTCACCATACGGCATCTCGACTTTATGGAAAGTGAAAAGCGAGTCACGTGCTCGCCTCGAGGCCGACATGCCGCCAGTCTCAACCAACTTGATTCCTCAGACGCGCGCGCAAGTGGCTTGTTCGTCAAGGAGCCAATCCTCGTCATCCCATCGCTCATCAAGATCGACGTCGACCAGCAGCCACCCCTGTCATCGGTTCGGTTGAAATCGGCAGGGCGGAGCTTACGAGCCCGAGCCAGAGTCAATACAATTTGCCCACACAGCGGTGGAGGCTCACCAAATCAACTCATCAACGAACGGCGATTGTGACACCGATTCGCTTTAGTCCCCGTGGTGCCCGCTGCAAAGAGCAATTGACTCTCTCAGCATCGACTCTCTGGTCAATCTCCATAACTAGACGAGTGGAAGCGCTTTGCGATGTCTCAATCTTTCCCCTCTGCGCTCCTGGTCGTCGCACAAATGGTGAATGCATCAAAGCGGACCACATTGCCGAACGGGCAGGCATGTATTCAGTGCCGTTCCCGTAAGAAGGTGCGAAATCAGTTGTCCCGAGGTCGTGACTCATTCGAGTCATTGCGCACCGCAACAAACCGAGACTGGCACTGAATCTCTGGATCCTCTTTTCCTTTTATCAATCGACTCTTAATCCAAATAGAAGTGTGATGCTGTGGTGCCTCGCTGCGGTAGATGCATCCGCTACGATTTGCCATGCCACTCTCAAAACCTGTTACCCCGACGGCGGCGACTGGAGTCCCTCCACGAAAAAATTGCACGACTAGAATCTCAAATTCGCTCTTTATCTAACGATCACAACCTAACACTCCTTGAACATGGTTTCAAACAAAAGTTGAAAATTATTAATTCTCCGCAACCTTCCCGAGCTCCCGCTGAGACTGTAGCGATGTGGCCCTACCCTGCAGGCCCTTTGGTCCATCGCCCGCATCAAAAGGCGGAGCTTTTCCCTGAAGAGACAGATGTGGGCTATCTCCCCGCAGCTCCAACAAAGGCGATCGCCCAAATTTCCACTTGCGAACCCAAAGTAGACGACAGGCCGGTCTCCGCTGAATTCTCCCTGTGGCTGTAAGTTTTCTTGAAGATCACTCACTAATTCGTGTACGAAATCTCACAATTCTCAACAGCATCCGTGCATTCCTTCCTTATCGGCTTCAATTTCATTTCTTTGCGGAGCCAGATGCATTCATGGCCCAGCTATCTCTTCCTCCAGATGACCCAAAAAGCGTCCATCCAGCTCTTCTGAATGCCATGTATTTAGCGGCCTGTTGGATTGTAGGAGACAAATTAGGCAGCTGGCAGGATTACTTTTTGACCCAAACAAGGCGTCATCTCCAACAATCATTGGCCGAAGCTGACCGTCTGATCCACTTTTTGTGGGCAACGGCCATCTTAGGCTCTTGGTACTCTCTAGATGGCCGGATGAACGAGGCCTACGCGACGGTCAGTGGGTGTGCGCGCTTCTCTCTGGCGTGTGGGTTGGAGATGTCACAATTCTACGCAAACGTGGACGTCCCTCAGGCCCCGCTGCTCAGCCCCCCTGCAGACCTCACCGAGTTCCTGGAGAGGATCCGGCTGTCGCATGCTATCTATATACTGGACCGCACGTTGGCGATGGTTTGTGGGCTGCCGAGTATGTTCGCCATGCCATTACCTGGCGGACCAAAATCTGATGCGTCCGCGGGAATGTCGGAGCGCCAGGTAAACCTCCTGAGGCCTTTTTATGTCCTAATGATCCCTGTATTTGGACCCTGCGCTGATTCCCGGCCCCTTGTGTTTGTAGATTCTGGTACGAGATCTAGACCTGATCGAGAGTCTCCCAGGGCCCCTAAATCATAAGTCAATGCTGGTATATGAGCGTATTGAACAGCTTGCGAAACGCGCAGATAGTGCGTTAATTTCCCCCCCTCCCCTCCATGGGCCAAACGGACTCCCCTCACATTTTTCCGATTTTCCCAACATAGCCCTTCATCCGCAGGAAGTCAATGCTCAAATTGACCTCTTCGCGAAGGCCCTGGATGGCCAGAACGAAGCTCTCCCTTCTCTCTATGACACGTGGGGCCTTGAACCCTTGGAAGGGGTCAGCCGGTTCAACCCCATCACGCTCTTCGGTCACATCAATTACTACGCATGCCAGATGCTATTACATAGCATCAAAGCGAAGGGGCCCTTAACAAGCCAGACGTTCCCATCTACGTATGAGGCGAAGGTGCCTGGGGAGTCCACGATAGCACGTCAGAAGGTCGTGGAGGCTGCAAACGCCCTTGCCCAACTCTGTCCTCTCATCCAAGGCGTGAAGGGTATCAAGAAAGTACATGGATCGCTGATACTCATCGTAAGTGGTCTCGACAGCCCTACATTCGATATCGCCAAGAGGACCAATACTGATGCCAAGCCCCGCACTCCACTTCTCTTCGACCCTCGCCTCTAGCTGCACATGCATACTGCCTCCAAAGTTTTGATTGCGTACCTCGGTTTGCCCGAGGTTCGCACTGACCTCAAGGAGACCGCTCGGTGCCATCAGAACCTCGACCTCCTCCTTGGCCTGCTGCGTGATATTACAACCCTCTACAAGTCATGGAGTAAGATCGCTTCATCTCCTATATTTGCAGCTACTAACCACCGCCTCTCCGTTACTCAGGCCACCTCATCCCCTCTCTTGCAGGATTGTTTCCTCCCGCATACCACGATGTGGTCCCCCAGGCGGGTTTTCGGGACACCCCTTCTACTTCAACGTCACAGTGTCCATCGCCTACCTCGACGCTGTATTGAAGAATTCGGCCTCGAAACAAACCCCGCTATCATCTCGAGGATGGCACCGGTCTTTCCTTCCCAGCATCCGTCAGGACTGCAAACACGACATCATCCACGCTCGTCTCCTGCAAACAATTTCAATTCTTCTCGCAATTATAGGTTCTTTGGTTGTATTTATGGCTGTACGTCGGCTGAGCGGGTATCCTCATTTGAATGGAGCCCCTGCCCTTCTCAGTTGGCCACAGCTCCCTTCGCGTGCATCTCGAACGGATTGTACCTTTATCTCCCTTCCGACACCCACTCTTCTTCCATCCATCATTACCTTCGAGCACTTTGCACTGCGTTGTAATTGTATCATAACGATGATCGCCGCCTAATTACGCCTCGCCATTTCATCGTGAGCTACACTCACGTATCCCCACTTCCACCTCCATCATCATGCCCATACCTCTACTCACGCTGTAACCTCACTCTCACGCGCATCCCTCCACCTACTTTCCCCCTTCCTACCTCGCCACCTTCAACCGCCCCTGCTTTGCATTTTTTTTCTTCGTTCTTTGCGTTGGTCAGGCTGGATGGGCTCCCGTGCCCCAGATGCACCTTGCGCGTTAGTTCTCGCGCGCGTCTGGAAGGCGTGATGCCAACGAATGTCTGTTTAACTCGTCTTAACGCCTTTTGTCTTTGTAGCCCCTTGCGTGTCATCTTGCTTCCTGTATAACACCAACGATCATAGCGCTACAATAGCATTCTTCCTTTTTGTGTCGAACGAATGTGCGAGCATTACCACAGGCGTGGATTTTAGCGGTAGCATTCAATTACACGAAAACAACGTTGGTTGATCACAATCAGATGAGATGAGATGAAAAGCGACAAGGTGTGTAACAACGAATTTAGCAATGACAACATGAATGAGAGTCTATACATGCAATTTTCCACCCACCTAGTTAGGGACTGGGTGTAGAAATGATTCTGGAATGCGTTAACGCTAACGAGTCAATGAAATGTGCACGTGCTCCTAAACAATCGACCCCACCCCCCAAACTTTTGTAGATCAATGCTTCGCGCCTTCAATGGTTTTGGAAGCATTCGCTGCTATGAGGTCCTTTGCTGCGAGCCCAAAGAATTCATCGGCTCTTGCAAGTGAAAGGAAGGCGGCCCATTCGGTAGAATCCATGTCGTAAACCTCGCCATGCTGGACAGATGGGAAGTCTCTCGTGCGGACGGCTGAGACGTATAGTTTCGCAGAGGACAAGGCTAAGTCTCCGATTGAGGATGCCGAGTGAGGTGGTGACGAAGAGTCAGTCGGTTGAGAGAGGTAGGATGGCATGAAATGCCGAACAAAGCGTGGGCGATGGCCTATCCAGAAGCCTAGCATATCGTCTTGTACGAGGACTTGGCCACTTGTGCCGTTCCCAGCACCAATCCCGATGGTAGGGAGAGGCTCAACGTGATCGGGACAAGGGAACGGCATTGAAAGTGCGGGGGAAGAGCGAAGGAGGGATGGAGGTAAAGGAGAGGTAAGGAAAGATGTAATAAATGAGGCAAGGGGATGTGGGATGGCTTCGAGGACGAGGAGGGCTGCTCCAGCGAGACGCATCTGATGCGCCGTCCGCAACAGCGTAAATGCCGCTTGAGCGTCCTTGCCCTGCACGCGGTATCCTGATCTGTAAGCAAAAATGCGGCGGGGACAGTTCGTTAGCAAAATCTGTGCACACGACTAATGCTGGCCATGCAAATGCGCAAGGCTAATCATTCCAAATCGGGAAATCGGCCGCTTGGGCTCGGTAGAGCGAGAAATGAGGCGACATGACACGATATGAAGAACGTACGATTGCGTATGCCGTTGAGGGCATAGTCCAATGTGCCCGACGATGGGAATGCCAATCCTTGTCAACGTTCGGACAATTTCGAGGACTTCCTCTCCACCTTCGAGCTTGACAGCTTCGGCTCCACCTTCTTTGACCAACTTGACAGCATTAGAAACTGCGTCGTTGATCCCTGTGTGATATGTCCCGAAAGGCATATCAGCGAGAACCATGGATGCATCACCGTCAGTTTTGACGGCTCTTCGCACGGCTCGTGTATGGTGCAGCATTTCATCCAAGGTCAGGCGGGTAGTAGAGTCGTAGCCCAATGCAACTTGAGCGAGAGAATCCCCAACAAGAACAATATCGTTTCCGGATTTTGAAGCCCTGAGTCCCGAGGGGAAATCATGAGCAGTGAGCATAGTGATGGGTTTTTGCTTGAGGGCCATTGAGCGAAGCCTTGTCAACGTGATTTTCTTTCTCGCTGTTCTTTTTCAGATCGGGACGAGGAGCAGTCCATTTGCATGAACGAAAAGTGGAGGGCAGTCATTTGTGAGTCGTCACAATCAGTACTTTGAAAAACACCTCGGCGTACGTGTCAGGCCACCAGTTGACATCGCCGATGATGACACATCCACAGGTCTTGCGCTCATCCAGCGTTTGGACGGCTTAGAAATGCTCGGGTTTGTATGGGAAATATGAGTGGGGGTGTAGAGAGATATTCCAGAGAGTTTTCGAGACGAGAAACGCGTCGAGAGCGACGACATGGTTGCCGGGAGCAGGGGAGAGCGGCCACCGGAAGATCCGAGGCCCGGCTTGTATTGGGGCAACGTGGGAACTTGAGTTTGAATTTCTTTCTCATGAGTAAACACACTTTGCAGTTATATCTACGATCGAAAACCTCGTGCTACACATTCTTGAGTGGAAAACTATTTTTTGTGCTAAGAAATGTGCCCATTAGCAGCGCGGCAATGGAATGTTTGCGCCGAAGGGGGAGCATTGTTTGGCCACCAAACACGTCTGAGTCATAGATTCTCAGCCTGTTCAAACTCGTACCATCCGTTTACGGTCAAGATCTGACGATTTTTTCTTGCTCCATATATAGTTATGCACATCACTGCGGATGTACCTACCTTGAGCCTATCACTTCTCCAGCTTCGTGCCGCAAGATCCATTGTCTTTATTCTGGGTCGACAAAACGGTCGATATTCCATCTTCGTTGCTCAATCAGCCCCCAATAATAATCTCATATTCTCCCCCCAATATCAAAGGGGTCTACACCCGTCGCGAGGCGATCATCATCTCTTTGACACAGACGCCAAGCTTCATGAGTCAAACATTAGGTTAGCGCTCACTGAACTGGAGCTCTCCATCCCGTCTCCTCTTGTACTCATTGTATATGGAAAAACCTTCTTCTTTGATTATATGCCCGCCCACTATATCTGGTCGTTGAGGCTTGAGGTTGACACGACTTGTACCTCGCCGCAGAACCCCATCTGGATTCTAGTAGGCAGAGAAATGAAGCTTCTGATGCTAAAAACTCAAAAATACTGAATGACTGGTACCCGTGCCTTCCTGACCACTATGGCGTCCTGGGGAATGCCGTTGAGGCTTCCATTTCGGTTCTGTCGTGTTTCCCCCCACCCGAGGTCTTGATAAGTGATATGCTTCATTATGCTCTATATGCACATAACGGATATTCTAAACGCCGCAAAGCTAAGATATGACATGGCATTGAGCAGCTGGAGCCGTGAAGGAGTTCGAGATGTCGGTCGCCGCAAATAGAGCCCACCCTGTTTAATAGGGGATTAGGCTGTAATAGATTAGTTGCTTATCTCGAGGCCTTAATGATCGCTATTCTAGTGAGATCTGTGCAAATCTCTATGACACTTTTGGCACGGTTCAATCTTCGAGCGGGTGTATAGTTTACCTTTCGTGGGAACAGGATGCGCAGCACAGCCTCAATTGCCCTCTCGCCAAGAGATTTAATATTCTTTCGCTGGGCGAATCCCTCAGGTCCTCCAGTGAGACTCCTGGCGCTTGAGACCTCAAGAGATGTCATCGAGAGGAGTCCGAAATCACAAAAAGATCGCCAGATCAGTCTTATGCCCTTCTATCGCATGCTTCGCCGAGGTTCCATAACATAATGCGCGCGTAGCTTCTCATTTACTTCTTGTACTCGTTGTTCCCATTTTGGACTCCGTAGGGGCTTTAGCCTCCCAAATAAGCGTCCTTGCGACCTCTTATCTCGCTGTGAGCCTGGCGGGGACAAAAAAAATGAAGAGTTATTGCACCCGCCTCTCCCATTGGCCTCCACCGCGCGCGTCCTCATGCACATCTGAGATATCTGAGATAAACAGGCCACATGATACCCATGTGTGTGAATTACGTTATCGCACAGCCTTGAGACGCTGAATCCAGCCACGTGGCTTGCACCACCGTCAACCTCCGATATACTTTCGCAAATGTCCCTTGGCTGGGATTATTGGTCGGTACGATATCTCATATATCATGATTCCCCGAATACCCATGCATTTCAGAGGAGTCATGCGCCACAACTTCTGATTTCTCGTCATTTCGCCGTTACGATGTACTAGATCATATTCATCCGGCTCCCGGCGATTTTCTAGGAGACGAGGGTGTCAGTCATCTCATTCTAGAAGCAAATTAGGCACTGAAAGAGAGGGAAAAGGGTGACAAAATGCGGATACCTAAATGATGACGACACAGAAGCGGAAAAAGGTAATGAGCGAGCATGTTTCGACAAGGCCGCGGGCTTCTCTACTGCCATGGCCGATGATGAGACTGGGCTTCCAACCACCGACTGGTGATCCAAAACTACCGCCCAATATCGCTGTTGCTCCTAAATGTCCAACCCTTTCCTCAGCGCCCAGGCTATCAGTGAATAGCGATAAATCTCGTATCATGCCCAAAACTCAATATACGCAAGAAGCGCGCCACTGTGATAATGCTTCCACCTCCTTTTATGACGCCCACACAGCCTTGTGCTTCGGTTCCGCTCATCACCGCTGATCCCAACTGTCGGTTCACCAATTGTTGCCTCAAGTCGCGCACATGAGACTGATCGACTATTGGGCGCTCTATACTGCGCAGATGGGCCGCACGCACACATCATCATGGGAGATCCTATAAAGCGGTCCCGATCTCGGGCCCTGGGCGTTGCAATCCGATCGGGTGTGGGTTGCAACTGCATTTGTATGAATCCCGCCGTAACCACTCTTGTCGCTTCTCGTTGTCTGGGACCTCGGTCTGGAATCGTCAGACTAATATCGGTTTTAGTGGCGTGTTCGGATCTCATCTGAGAGTGTGAACGACGCTCTTCTATTTTGCTCCACTAGTCATTCTGCGCGTTTCCCCAGTTGTCGGTCACCCGTGTCATGATAGCAGTCCCCTCTATTTACGGCAGCCCCTCCATTATTTCCTTTCATGTGCCTATTAATATCTTTTCTCGAATTCGGTTTCGGGACGGGTGTAGTCATTGCAACCCTGAATGCCAAACCTTACGTTCCGAATGTTATCAATAGACAACGGGTTTTTTTGCATTTATATCGATGTGCGGAGCACATGGATCGAATACAAATATATGCATGAACTCTCGTAACGCTCGGGCTGAAGCTCTTCTAATCGCCGATCCTGAATTGAGAAGAGCGATCGAAAGCTGTGCTCCGCGCCTATGCTGTGCAGTAACGCCCGACCCCGCGCGTGGCTTGCTAGAGCAACCCTTGGCGTGAGTCAAGTTTTTTGCTTGCGGCTAGCACCGCGGCATTTCGGCAGGTGGTGCATAAGTTTCCCACGGCCATCACAAGTTGGTACTTGCCTTACACCACATCTATTGAGATAACCTGCCACAGAAGTGGCTGGTGTCTCGAAATCATACAACTATCTATTGCTTCCCGTGTCTGTGGGCGAGCGCTTGTCTGGGCGATCATTGGCTACTCGCCACGCTGTTCCAGTGGATGCTGCTGAATCCCCGCAACAACTGATCTCAGGAGACTTGGCCTCCACTTACTTTTTACTCCCCGACGCTGGCCGAAGTGAACCCCACCACTATACTGCGGTTCCGCACTTCATATCCTCGTACTTCTGGTACTTGAACCTCAGTGACATGAGCCTAGCAATCTTGCCTCCTGAGGTTTAATCCCTAACTCATACCATCTCACCATCAAACGTACGTACGAAACATTTTTTCTAAATTTGACGTCGGTGGGGCGCCCTGAAACGCTTATTTTGTGGGAATGTCGTCACAATGTGCCACCAGGCTTAGTCCAAACAGTTTACGAAACTTATTTGGCCACTTGGTCAGCAACGACTTTTCTTTCCACCACCACCACCACAGACAATCCACAACCGAACGCTGGAATGGAAGGCCAAATCGACTTTGGAAACACTATCCAGCAGACAGGCCGCACTTGTACGAACTGCCGAGCGGTGAAGAAGGTGAGTGCATGCCTATTCATTCGTTCAGTGGTCTCGGCGGCTCGCTCCAATCGTATTGACCATCGCGAAACAGAGATGTGAAGGCACATACCCTCGTTGTCGCCGATGCGAGCAGAAGGGACTGGAATGTGATCCTACGATACTCGTCGCTCGTCGACGGCGGGTGGACATTTTGAATGAACGGATCGCCTCGCTGGAAGCCAAGATATCCTCAATCTCCTCTCCATTAGCAACACAACGCAAAACGACTAGTCTTTCCGTACACCACGATCGTAATCTGCTATACGATGATGTGCTCGAGCGGTTACGAAGACTCGAGGATCCTTTTCAGCCCATACCGCTCGACAAGTCCGTCCCAGTCGGGGTATTTCCACAATTTTCTGGCTTCCTACCTCCCAAGAACGCAGCGCCAGCTGCGCCGAATGCATTTCCTGCCTCAGGCCCATCTCGCGGACACGTCACCGCTTCAGAAGGGGATCAAGGGGTGGGATATCACCCATTGATGCCCCGTCCGGACGTTTGTGATCTCTTTGGCGACTGGACGCCAGGAAGTGAGGAGCTACCATCATATCTTTCCATATTGCTGTGAGTCCCCCTTGTTCCCTCCCGATTCAGGCCCCGTTGTCTCAGCCCTGCGCACCAGGATCCGCTTGTTTCTCCCATTCCGACACCAATTCCATTTTCACATGGACGTTCAGTATTTCATCTCTCAGTATCTCCGCTGCGACCTATCAGCTTCCAACAGCGCCGACACCAGCCTCAGCGGCTCTTCAACGGCCTCTTCGCCGGTCTCGGACTCACCTTCCTCCTTCACATTCACCTCCAAGTCTCCCGAACCTGCTGCCCAACCGCTTCACCCAGCCCTACTCAATGCGATCTACCTCGCTTCATGCCGTGTGCTTGGCTGGCGATATCTCGGCTTTGAGGCATATTTCTTGGAACGCACGCGTCACTATTTGAGTGAATCGCTCCATCATGCAGATTGTCTCACCCATTTCCTCTGGGCCAACGTCATTCTCAGCGCCTACTTCCTCATGTCCAGGAGGATTGACGAGGCATATTCGGTCGCTAGCTCGGCCGCAGCCATGAGCCTCGCCTGCGGGTTGGAGATACTGCCAAGGGCCAATGCCGGCGACCAGGACGGGGTACAGTTTGAGACAAGGGTCACTGACGTCCCTCTCCTCGGCCCCCCTCTCAATGAGGACGAGGCGGCCGACAGAGACAACTTGGCCCATGCGATTTATCTCATGGATCGCTCTCTCAGCGTCATCGCTGGACTTCCAGGCGTGTTCTCAGTCCCTCGCGTTGTGAGAAAATCTGCTCTCACAAGGGGTCTATCTCGAGCCTCGTTTGGGGATGTCTGGAGAGATTGGGACCAATCTGCGCTCTCCGGTGCTCAAAAAGCGCAAGATGCTGCATCAATGGTACGTTGTTCCTGCTGTGGACCAATTCGTGACGTAAGTTTAATGGACCGCCCCTCCACGTGCCAGACCTCCGCAGCACTAGATATTATTATTCATTCAGATCTTAGTTACTCCGCCAAGGCTATGCTAGTCCAACAGTATGTTGAAGGCTTGGCTCACGATGTGAAAGGTGATGAGCACTCCCCACATGCTACCTCGCCGTGTTCTTGTGCTAATTTTTATCTTTTATTATGTTAGAAAATGGACTGGAATCCTATGCATCCCAATGGGACGTCCTCGAATCCGCTGTCGCCAATCTGGCCGCCATTCTGCCATCCCTCGACGATCCCTGGCGGATAGAGCCTTTCGAATCACATAGCTTCCTTAACCCGCATCTTCTCGTCGCTCACTTGACCTATCACGGCAGTCTGCTGGTTCTCCACGGGCTTCGTGCGGGCACGCTCGTGGGCACAACCAGTCCCAAGGCCCAAAATGCCCGCCACTCGAGCCCTACACCGACGTATGCTACGCAAGAATCGTCCATATCAAGGTTTGGCGCTCCCGCCGATGAACTGCGAACCCAGTCAAAGCAAAAGATGTTGGAATCAGCTGAAGCAATAGTCCACATCTGTGCACAGCTACGAGGGAGAAGGGGTGTTAGGAGGACTCAAGCTTCTCTTCTGATTCTTGTAAGTGGCTTGGTCGATGGTTTCCGTGCGAAACAACCTTGATGCTCACCTTAATGCACGTCCACGATGTAGCCACCTATTATGAACGCCGCGCGAATATTCAATTCTCATCTCCAGAGCCTCAGCAACCCATCTCAACATCCAGAAGGCGGCCCGCAGTTGGCTAGCTGTTGTCGCTCAATAACGCTCCTCGTTGACTTTATGATGGAGATCACACGTTTGTATCCTGACTGGGGTATGTGTTTATCCTTTTTTTCCCACCAGTCTCACAGTCATCAGTCGAAACTGACAATCCATATGGTTCGGTCTCCACCAGTTCATTTGCGGAGGTCACTGCGTGACACATTATTAATATCACCCTTGGCTTTTAGGAAGGCATAACCCCAATGACAAAGCTGACTCACTAATCTTGCTGCCGTTTGGTGCCTCGACGTATGAGATTGGTGTACAAGATCGAGCAATGATTGGCATCATGGGGCAGTAGTCACCCGGGACAATCTTTCTGACGAACACTGAGAAGCCCTTGGTTCCCAAATGCATTCGGTGTTTGGCACGAGACTGGACCACATGGTCGCAATCCTCGCTTGCGAACCAACCCTCGGTCTTAATACCCATATATTTTCAGCGCGCGCCCACTTTGTCAGCGTTTCATGGGTTTCCTAAAAGTGCCTATACCGCCATACTTCTTGTCAGACGACACTCTCGAGTTCCAACATTGTCTCTCGAAGCTTCGATCATTTGCGGCTTGCATGTTGACTTGGATTTTTCTTTTGTGTCCCATGTTCTTTTCTTGAGCGCTAGGGTTCCATCAGCCGTTGCGCGTCAGTAGATAGGGGTCCAGCGTTGGTGGGGAACTTAGGAGAGTAGGTGGGCGGGTTCCGTAGAGGGGACATGACCCCGCGCGCATGCGTACCCCACCAATTTTCATGTACATTGACTCATTAATGCGGCGCGTCAATGTTTATTTTGAGGCGTCAATCAAAGTAATGGCACCCTCGTGGGCGATTCTGATCCCGGCTAGCGGGCAACCCAGGTCCGGGCGCGTTGGAGCTGCCCGCTTCTGCACGACTGTCAATGCGGGGATAAATACTTGCCCCAAGTTGACACTTTTGACATCCAGGCATCACCCTTCTAGTTGTCAATCCACATCATCACAATGAAGCTTCCGATTCTGTCCAGCGCTCTTCTTGCTCTCCTCTCCTCGACCAAGGTGGTGTTCGCAAATAATTTTGCAGGAGCGAATGTAGGCCTTAACCTAACCCTGACCCGCACATTCGAGCTGAAGATCCCATCGGGCTACGCGTTCAGAACTACTATGCGGCTAGCCTATCACAGACCTCCCGATATGCTCTCCTGAATGCAATGCAAGCGGCAAACATGAAGGTTCTTGCTCTGCTCGCTGTCAAAGCCACCTAACGCTAAGTATTGAATCCAATGATGCTTTCATATCTCAGGTCCTTCGTACGTGGGTTTCTGGTCATTCTGCAGGCCAGAAGGGCTCCGATAATACCGCTGTCAACGATCTGGAGTGGCAAGGCGTCGGCACTTACGATGACACGATCCTAAATGCCATCGACCAGCTTATGGTGCGTGCTCCCACTAAGAGTAAGGGAAAAAGTAATAAATTTGTGATTTCCAGGTCGATGCTCATGCCAGAGGTGAAGTAATAATCCACACATAATGACTGTCACTAATTTGGTGAGCCACATATAGGTATCAAATTGCTGATTGGCATGTACGATGGTAAGTCTTGTATCCCAAATTCTCTGACGCACAAAACCAACATCCTACATAGTGAACGCTCTCGATGCTGGAGACGTCTACACTGCGAAGTACGGCAGCAAGGACGCATTCTTCACGAACTCTGGTATCTATGCGTTTGCGATTATTCCATCCCCAAGAAATGAGACTCATTTACATTCATAATAGCGGCTGTCAACGCATTCTATCAGCGCATCACGCACATTCTGAACGGTCACAAGAACTCGCTCGTCAGCAACCTACCGTGGTCTGAGCTCTGTGCGTTACCATTTTCCCTCTGGACCGAGACATTGGAGCTCGCTGAAACCTTGGGATCTTGCTAGCCGCCTACATCTTCGGTTTTGAGCCTATGAATGAGTGTGTATTACCAACACTATCCGCACTCAGAACACTCTCCTAATTGGTTTCATGGTTTCCAGGCCGATGATCTACGACAGCAGCTTCTACCAGGCTCACCTCTCATGGATCTGCGGCGCTGCTCAGCAGATCCGAAACAACGTTGGGAATCCCAACCAGGTCAGTCATGCGTTTTTGGCATGTATTCTTGATTGCCAATGCTTGACTTCTCGCACGATCACATTGGGTAGCTCATCTTCACTGGTGGCGGCTCTGCTTCGCTCAGCTACCAGTCATACTTCCTGAGCAGCTCTTGCCCTGCCATTGATGTCATCGCTGTCCATGACTATAACGAGTACGTATTTTCGTTGTTGCTCCACGGTGTTTTGCTAAAGATCTGACGTTGGCTGTCTGATAGCGATTATGATTCGTTCATGTCATCTGCGATCTCTGCTACCAAATCGGCCGGAAAGAAGTTGATGGTTGAGGAGTGGGGCTCACTTTATGGCTCGGGTCAAACCGCTAACCTGCAGAGCAACATTGCCAAGATCAACAATTATCAGGTCGGCGATCCCATGTCAGATCCCTAGAGTTAGAGTGTATCACTGACGCGGCGGCCTCGTCTCAACAGGTCCCTTGGCTGTACTGGGAGCCTATCACTAATGCTGACCCCCATGAAGGCGAGGATTATGAGGTACGCAGCTACTTCCGCTGTGATGGTTGGTGTCTTTGTCATATGCTGATTTATGTTTCCCCTGTGTGTAGATCCAGGTGGGTACGTCAGCGTGGTCGATCATTGCAAGCGGCGCCGAGAGCACTGCGCAGTTGAGCGGTGCGTTCGATTGGTCTGGAGCTTTGGCGATGTGAACAAGTGAAGAGTACGCAATGCTCGGGTACCGTGCGAATAGCTAGCCATGTGCTCATATGAAGTAGTCCAAATGAATACTGTCCCTCTTTCTGCGGTCCAAAATCAGGTTCTGTCCGCGTCAAGCAAGTTTCCTCAGTCACATCGCGGTTTGTCACACTCTCAATTCAAATGTCACCGTGACGTTAGTCGAGGGACCTTATCGCACCTCCGACTGAGTTTCCGATCTTGCCTCGCTTCGAATAAAACCCTCTCCGAATTTGCGTACCCCCTCAACCTTCTTTGACCTTTGCGGCCGTCGCGTGTGTTCGGAAGCCATGAGCAACACCAAAAACCAATCCGTGGTTGTCGGGACTGATGAGTACGCACCCCAAGAGCCCGCACCCCCACGCACCTCTCATGAGCCAGACCATTTTGGAGATAGTATAGACGAACGGGCGCCGCTTCTGGTTCCTCCTCCACCGCGTACTATTGAATCTACCAATGGCGACGATGAGAACATTGGTCAGCATCTCCACCCGGGTGCTTCCATCCTGAACTCGACGCGAAGAGGAGACAATATTCTTGGCCTAGTAGCTATTGTGAGTAAAATACGTGTCGATATTACGTATAGCCGTTATGAGCCTCGACCGTCAGTTGTTGAAATGTCCCCTCTGCTATAGGGCTCGCTCCTCGCCATTCTCATCTTCACCTGGGTCCTCGTACTATCCCAGCCAAAGCTTACCACCGCATTGAAATACTTCGCGTTCCACCCAACGCTACAAACCCTCGCTGTTTTCCTCTTCGGCATAGGCATCCTCTTACTTCAACCAATACCATCGACCGCACCCAAGTTGAAGAGGCAAGGTCTCCAACTCCACCAGATTGTGCAGCTGGTTGGCCTGCTCTCAATCGCGGGAGGGAGCACGCTGATGATAGTGAACAAAATAGACCATGGAGCTGCTCACTTCACAACATGGCATGGAGTGAGTCGTGGATGGGAGAGGCTTGGGTTTCTCCCGCCCTGACTATCATAATCTCTTCCAGAAATTCGGGTTGATATCGATTATCTGGATTCTTTTCCAAGTACTTGCGGGAGGGGCCAGTGTCTGGTTCGGGGGACGGCTCGTTGGAGGGAAAGCGAAAGGCAAAGCTTTGTGGAAGTACCACAGGTGAGCCAGACCAACAAGCATTCATTTACTCTGAATTCTTAAAAAGCCCAATTTCGAAGGATTTCTGGCTACCTATTGTTCACATTCTTGTTGATAACTATTCATCTTGCGGGAGGCTACTCCGATTGGGTCCATATGGTGACAACTAAGACTCAACGGTTCTGGATCTATTTTGTCATGCCGATTATCGCATTTGTCGGACTTGCGTATAGGCTCCGGTACGTCTAGACTTTGCCGAAATCCGTTGTGGACAAGGGCAGGTGACCCAATCCACTTTTCAGGGTATCCAAGTTGTGGTCTGGGCGATCACGCTAAATTGGGGCTTCTCGTACAATTTCTGATAGTTTTCGGGTCTATTTGTCTTCATATATCTGCAAGCTATTTGTGGGGACGGTCAGCACATATAAATACTACAAAGCTCGATGATGGCGCCATTTGTGTTTCGGGGCGTTTCGGCTGTATGACGGGAACAAAGGATGATCGCCAGTCTTCGGATGAATGTCGTCAGTCTGGCGATATAAATTAGGATAGTAGCCAAACTCAACGATCAATCATAAGATAGATACAGAGCTCAGTGCAATTGCTTGGGGACTGCCTTGATTGGCCTCATTCCTCGCTTTGACTCTTAGCACGTGAAGTAGTTACCCAGCTCTCAAGCGCTGGGAGCTGAGATGAGAGACGCAATGTGGTTTATTCATGTACCTCGCCCCACGAAGACCCCTCAGCTGCGAAGGGAGCCCCTGGAAACAGGCGGATGCCCCATAGCCCTACCCCATCGCGACATCGGCGTTCTTGCGCAAAGAAGCTAGAATTATCGCTAATTAGCGATCACTAATCAAGGTTAAACTATACCTGTCAGATTTACTAAAATCGACGCCGCCGACGGGCCCGAATATTATTGATGGAAAATCCGTCGATCTCCGACACAGCAGGCTTGTGGAACTGGCTGCTTGGGGTATACCCTGAGACTTGTTAAGACTTGCTAAGGAAATCACTAATTTATCACGTATGCTAAAGGCATAGGGAGTACGTCGAGAAACATGCTATGAACCTTTTGGGAGCCAGTCTTCGGCCATAGTGATCTCGTCGCCCGGCGAGTGAGCCGAGTTTAGAAGCAAAACCATGGAGCGAAACGGAACGGCGCAGCAGAAAATGGCAGAAGCTTTGTTTCCTTCGATGATAAAGTGGTTGCGATCGGAGAAAAACTCAATTTAGCTTCCAAGTGACCGCTCGTATCAGAAATGAGATGTGTACCATTGTTTGGTAACATCATCTGAGCAGTGTTGTCATCATCAGCACCGAGGTTCAACGGAACCGTTGGAGCTGCTGAAACGTCCGGATACACGGCTGCACGGTATGGCGAAACTCATCGATAACTCACAACTCCTCGCTGCCTGCTCGTTTTATTGACCTCCGGCAGTAATTCTTCATTGCGATGTCCGCTTGGATTGGTGCTCAAGGCTCTTGCTTCACGCAACGCGGCGCTTGATAGCAAGCCTGAATGAGACCATGAAGTGCTTCTCTGCTCTTCAGTAACATCGTAACTCGCTGGTCTTATCAGGTGGCCATTTTCTGACCTCAATTGTCTAAGTGTTGCGTATACCTCTTGCAATTGGAACGGTTTCTAAAATTAGCGTTTATATCTCTTGAGCTTGAAGTCTTCATGTACGCTTATGCGATAGCCTTCTGCCTCCGAAGTGTTCCAAATACTTTGCATGTCCTGCTAGGCCGGTCAGATTCAATCATCAATACTGGACTGTCGATGAGTAGGCCTTCAGGAGCCTATAAAGAGGCCTACTGCGGAGACGTTAGAGAGCCAGACCCCTCCTGGAGTTTCTCAGTTGGTGAGACCTCTAAGAGTAGCGGCTCTTCCACAACCTCACGAATACTTTCGTTCCTTTAGTTGATAATGGTTGGCTCTGCTGTCCTCCGCGTCTCTCTCCTCGTCCTTGGCGCTATCGCCCCTGCTTTTGCGACTCCTCTCGCTAGGGACACGGTTCTTACGCCTTTTGGTGACTATGCGGCCGAGAACGTTCACGAGGTTCCGGCTGGTTAGTTTGACTATCCCTAGGTACATTCTTCGTCCAGCACAACTAATACCTTTCGTCATAGGTGGCTCCATCGCTCACGTTGGAAGTAATATCCACCTCTTGGATGCTGACGGGACTGTCCTGCACGTCGCTGCCTTTGACAGCACTAAGAC
>WIDE01000009.1:212080-223518 GCA_015039315.1 Clavulina sp. PMI_390
GAGGTCACCATCCAGTACTAAACGTCGTATTTCCCGCTTTCGCTTTGGTCTGGAGTGGCCTTGAACTGGGAATATGTTTTTCCATAGTTTGATTAGGTTGATTTCGTGAATCATATCAAATTTGGGCCCGCTTCCCGCTTTCCGTCTTTCGGACAGCCTGCGTGGGGTGGGGATTGTCAAGGGTTTCGGAATTGTGTGCTGCAGCCTTCCATTATTACACTTCACGGCTGTATCTAGGTCTACCGCCAGCCAGGGAGCCCGCTATTCTTGTCACTACTTCGTAGCCTCTGTTGGCCGCGGGCATTCATATCCCCAACCTCCCCTCCTGAAACGATCTCCCACGTGATCGCGAGGTGGATCATCGTTAGTTATTAAGCTTCACCATGAGTCTCTCTAGATCTCGTCTTCCGACCCATTCACCACACCTGCATAATAGATTGGTGATTTTTTTTTGGCTGCGGCATTTACTGGTGCCTTAAACGTCTTCGCTATGCCATCGCCTCACTCAGGAGCTGTCCCAACGGGTCTAGCGCAATTACTCTATGAGTGCGGAGGTCCTGCCAGCGCGACTTCTATAGTGTCCTTCATCTATGCGGCATGTCCCACAAGTTTAGGATGAGTGACTGTCAATTTATCGCCGAAACGCGCATCAAGATGCTTGTGTTGACCCTCGAAGGCTCTACTCTACACAAGGCGATTTCTCTAATTGGATTCTAATCGCCACTGGGAAAGCGGACCAGCGATGCGGGTTCCATAAATGTATCGATGCAATACTGTTCATTTTCTGCTCTTTCCTTCAGTGAGGACAAACGTACCTTCGGTCCAACGGGCCTGCCAAGGCATTCGCAAATCATTTGTAGTGGTAGCTAGCATGCTTCGATGGTAGCAATGTCTATGATCGCACCATCAGCTGGATGAACTGAGCTTGAATGACTAGCAAACATGATGGAGGATCGCATAATACCTATATAATTGCACCACACTAACGACAGGTTTATGCGGGATGGCGGCCAAAATTATCGGATCAACCGTACCATGTGCATGAATCCCAATACACTTGATGGAGAACTCAGCTGATCGACCACAGTCCTCGGTCTGTTATCTTGGCGCGTGAAGGAGGGCATCTAGCGTCAATTTATTGACAGTTGAGTCAAGAAATTTGGTGTGGAGTCTTCATGTGCCTTGCGCCCCACGCAGATCGCTCGACCGTCAAGGGAGCCCATAGATACTGGTGGATACTCCAAACAATCACGTCGGTGTTCGCGTGCAGAGAAGCGAAGCTTACCGGTGATTAGCAATCACTGATCAACGTCGAGTTATGCATACGAGATTCACCATGCCGCCGACGGGGCCGAATTTTATTGATGGAAATCTGTCGACCTCCGAAATGTTAGGAGCTCTGCAGGGCCTCATGTGGGGCAGCTGGAGGTGTACTGAGGGTTTTAAAGAACGGCTAAAGCTACTAAATACAATTTTTTTTTGCCTTATTTCGTGAGGAGGATATTGAAAAACATAGTTTGGAGGTCGCGTTGGTCAGTTGTCAGCTGTGGCAATCGAGTCACACGGCGAGAGGGCCGACGTAAGGCGCAACCTCAGAGAAAGAAACGTAATGTGGCAATATAGGTAGAACCTTCGTTCGTGTTAACGGCATAAGTCGTTGCGAGCGGAGAGGAACTCAATACAAAGCCTTCAGTGACTGCTCATATCAGTAAATGAGCTGTGTATCATTGTTTGGCGGCCTCCGGTAAGCGCTTATAGAGTGCGCTCTTCGTTCCTCAGGATGGCTGGAGCTGGCGCAACATCTAGCCAGAGTATTCAATAAATGATCCAGATTATGGCGCGATATCCAGAGCTTCTTACCGCTCATCCTGTTGGATTCTTCGGTAAGAATGGCTTGTTGTGACAATCACCTGACATTGACGCTCGAAATACTTACTTCGCCGATTTAGCAAGGCGTGCAGTTGCAGAACTGAATGGAAGCCAGAAAATATACCTTCGCCCAAAATAATATCCCGTCGTTACTGATCCTGCCATGTGGTTTTCTCGGGTCTCCTTTCTATGGTCGCCCAGTCCTCTTGGCTTGGAATGAATTCTAAAATTAGGTGTATACCTTTGCAACCTTGAGCCATCATTTGCGCTTATTCCCTATGTCCGATGTACCACCATCCGCCTCGGAAGGATTCAATCACCAATACTGGCCTGTCGATGAGACAGCCATCAGGAAGCTATAAAAAGAGGTGGGGTCCAATCCTTTTGGAACCAGGCCCCTCTTGGAGTTTCTCAGTTGGTAAAGGAACTCCCTTCAATAACCTCTTCTCTGGCTCACATTGTCTCGTTTCTCTAGTTGAAAATGGTTGCTTCTGCTGTCCTTCGCGTTTCCCTCCTTGTCCTCGGCGTTGTTGCCCCTGCATACGCGACTCCTGTCGCCAGGAGCACAGTTCTGACTCCTTTTGGCCACTACGCGGCTGAGAACGTTCATGAGGTTCCAGCTGGTACGTCTATGCATTGGATCGTTCAGCCAAATCCGCTAATATGTATATTATTGCAGGTGGTTCCGTTGCTCACGTTGGAAGCGACATCCACCTTCTTGATGCCCAAGGCACTGTCCTGCACGTTGCTGCCTTCGACAACACCAAGACTGTCCGAGCACCTAAGAAGACTTCGCGTGACGTGGATCCTTTCGTCACGGGTTGGACAGCATATGCCGATTGTACGTTCTCCATATTGGGTAGTCACTGCTAGTCCTAATATTTCAATTTTTGTAGGGTATAACACTGGCGCTCCGATCAACGCCTTCACCACTACGTGGGCTGTTCCCTCTACACCCGCTGTGAACAGCGGCCAGACTGTCTTCTTGTTCAACTCCATCGAGCCCGCCTCAGGGTCCGCCATCTTGCAACCCGTACTTCAATGGGGTGGATCGGCCGCTGGCGGTGGTGCCTACTGGGCCATCGCTACGTGGTACGTGACTGGCAGCAACGTGAGTGTCCACTTCTCCGGTCGTCTGCTATCTGCCCTGGTTTTCCGGTCAGATTCAGGCATATTAATCTACTTTCTTACCGCATTCTTGCTCGATAAAGGCCTACTACACTACTCCCTACTCTGTCAGCGTTGGGCAGACCCTCGTTGGTATCATCAACCTCAGCTCCTCTTCTGGTAGCAGCTACAACTACCTCTCCGAATTCTCGAACATCCCCGCTGCCGGAGCACTTTCTCTTACCGGCTCCGCGGAGCTCGTCTGGGCCACTGAGACTCTCGAGGCCTACGGTATCACCCAGAACGGCAACTACCCAGCAGGCGCCACGTCGTTCTACAACATCAACCTTTCGACAACCTCGGGTACCCCCAGCGTCTCATGGAGCACTACTAGCGACACCTCTGATGGAGTCATCGCTACTGTCAGTGTTGGCGGTGCTACCAACGCTATCATCACCATCAACTACTAAGAGTAGTTCCTCCCTCTTTCTTTTCGGGTTGGGGTAGCCTCTATCTCTTCGGGATGTCCTGTGTCCATTATCTAGTAGCCGGTTAGGCCGACTTCATGAATAATATCAAACTTGGGCTCCCTCGCTTCTGTCTTGATTCCTCAACCATGTGAGCAAATGTTGGCCCCTTGGGCAGGCTATGTCGATATCGCATTCAGAAACTACGAGACGTCAAGATCTCACGACCCTTGAGTTTTGATGACTTCTCTTGGCGCGCATTTTTCCACCGGATGAGAGTATCCCTCGGCTCCTCGTATGCGACCACAAGAAAATGAGGCAACCGTCGCGACTACAATTTGGTTCGTCCGAAGGCTCTCTAGGAATAACTTTGCTCGGAGCGTGGTCACTGACATTACTTGCACATGATGCGGTCCGGTCGCAGTTGCAAGTCGTGACTATTCTCAACGATCGCTATGCTCCACTGAATCCCGGCCCGTCGAACGTTACACGGTCCGTCTCGACGTTCCTCGTCACTGCTTCGCTGACAGCTCGGAGAATCGTAAGTATTTAAACAAATTAGTTTCCTCTCTGACACATTCTCACGCGCCATGACGACATGTGCCTGTTGGATATTCTACTAGCAGTGCAACACTATAAATACGCAAGACCTTGGCTTCCCCACATCTCATCTTTTCACTGGATCACCACCCCTACACAATGATGTGGACACTGCTACATCTGGCTGTTGCGCTTACTAGTGTCACTAGCGCCTTCTCGGCGTCATCACCTCCCTCTGGTGCCATCACTATAGGGCCTGGTGGTACTTATAGCACCATTGCGGCTGGCCTCGCCGACAACTCTTCAAGCACGTACTTTATTTATGCGGTTCGTTTCAGCGAATACCCATAAACTATTACCAACTCATCAAGGCCAACTATCAGGGCACGTACCTCGAGCAAGTCCACATAACACGGGCGAATATTAAAATCTACGGGCAGACCTGCGATACCCTGACGTACACTCACAACGGTGCGTTATCAGATCTAGTCCTGGACCATTTGTTCACTTCATCCCTGCAATATGGCTATTGTAGAGGTCAACATCTGGAACAGCCTGAATTCCACTGTTGCTGGATCGGATGATGCTTCTGGAACGGTTCGTGTTGCGGCTAGTGGTGTTGCTTTGTACAACTTGAACATTGCAAACACATTTGGCGCGGGAGTAAGCGCTAAGCATTTTATTTCAGAGGCTATTATTATTCTGACGAAGCCCTATCCCATGAATAGACTCAAGCAATCGCCCTAAGTGTCCAGAGCTCAAAGTATACTTTTCATTCATCCTGATGTCACAAACTGGCACTCATTCTGGTCGATAGCTTCGGTGGTTATGGGCTCAACTTGACCGGATACCAGTATGAACTCCTCGCGATTTGTGAGTCCTGACTGATACGAACACTTCGTTCTTCTCGAATAGGGACACGCTCTACGCAAATTACGGGCCGTAAGCTCACGATTAGCTTTGCATCTTTATCATTCACTCATCGTTTCCCTGCTTCTAGTGAATTCATCAGCCATTCTCTTATCGTCGGGGCTGTCGATTATGTGCGCAAGTTTGCTGTGGTAGACTCCAAAATACTCCCCACCACCACTGACTTTGTGACCCCCAGATATTTGGCCAGCACGGCTCCGTTTGGATCACCAAGTCGTTGATTGACGTGAGTTTTTGCGTGTTTTATCTGACGAGTGGTCGCTGATTTTGTCTAGTCTGTCGGAAGTGGCTGTATAACAGCTTCGGGGTCAGATTTAGATTCAGTAGTAGCCCTTTCCGTGATGTGCTAACTGTCTCTTGCATTTCATCTTCAGCCGCTCATCAGATGACGCGAATTATTTCGTGATCGATTCGTCGATTATTGAAGGATCTTCTGGCGTAACCGCGTATCTTGGCCGGTGAGCTCGAACACCCTCATGCTTAATGGTTTAGGACCTCATGAGTTGGTTTCTAAGCCCCTGGCGCGACTATGCACGGGTAGTGTTCCAATACTGCTATTTGGGTTCAGTTGTGTAAGTATAGATTTTTAGTCCATTCTCATGAATGCTAAAGCTGACCTATCCGTCTTGTAGTCCTGCAGTGGGATGGTCAGAGTGGAGCTCTACGACACCAAAGCGAGTCAATATACCTGTTGTGTTGTCTAACTTTACTGATGAAGTATTCCGAATTTCACAGCACCGACAATGTTACGTTTGCGGAATACAAGTAAGCGTACAATAGCTTCATGGTTAATCATACCATTGACCAAATCCTGCTCATCCAGGAACATCGGCCCTGGGGCAAATGGCACTCGTGCAAGCTTTGCCACCGAGCCCTCTGCTCCCATTAATATCAGCACTGTCCTGGGGTCAAGTTACACTTCCTGGGTCGATTCACGCTACTTGTAGTTGGCCCTCAAGGCACTCATTTGGAACCAAGAGATTTTTTATGGATTTTTCCGGTCCTGTTATAGGGAAAGTGGAGTTCAGCGACACAAATTCAATTTGTTTGTTAATGCTACCTGCTTTCACTCCGCTTCACTAACTCACGCGCTTCTGCGTATGCCCTCATAATAACCTGATTCCCTTATCTCGCTTCGCCTAGATGCTCACAATCCTACATCTAGTCGGAGGATCCTGCCAAGCAATGTGTGAATCATTTGCAGTCTCGGTTAGTGCTCATGAGTGATAGCCCTACTCATGATACCGTTATCGGAGGAAATCTTAACCGTGTGGCTTAATCGAATAGCAAGAGCAATGGATAATTGTGCGATGTGCATGCAATCCGATACATTACTTGAGGACTACTCACTCCTTGGTTCCCCTTCGTGTCACGAAGGGGGTGGCATCTGACTCCCAATACCGTCAGATGACGCAGAACATGCTGTGGAGTCTCCATGTATCTTACCCCTGGATACTGCTGGTGCTCCGCGGCCCAACTCCATCGCGACATTGGCATTCTTCTCTAAAGAAGCCTAGCTTTGGACTAATTAGCCGCCAATGATCAATTTTAAGCTATTCATCCTTGAGGATAGGGTCGACGCCGCCGACAAGCTTGAACATTATTGATGGAAATCTGTCGATCTCCGAAACTCTTGGCTCCTGAAGCCTGGCTGCTTAGAGGTAGCGGATTGGAGGCGTTTCTAGAAACTCAATTACTCACTAGACTATGGAGCATCAGCGGCCCTTTGGGGAATTTTTTTTGAGAGAGAGTATTTGGTAATTTCCAGATATTCCATACCAGGAACTGACACAGTCGTGAATTGCAGGGATTGATTCGCACGGCGAGTCCGCCGATCGCCACCGACGACGACGGCAATCTGAGGGAACCGGACGGAAGAGAGCAATAGAAAGGAGCGAAATCATCGTGCGCGTTAACAACATACGTAGTTGCGAGCGGACAGGGCCTCAATTCAGCTTCTCAAGTGACCGCTCATATCAGAAAATGAATTGTGTACTATTATTTGGTACAACTTGAATGCATGCGCAGTCGCCGTCTGTTCAAGCTCGTGAAACCGTCTATGCGGAGTATCGTAAATCACTGGGATAATACGTAACTCACCTTGACTGATTTACTGAAATTATGTAGTCAGGCTCATGATGACAAGTGCCTGAAAGATCCTAGTTCGCGCATCCCAGGCCACGCAATACCACGGCCGAATGTGAGTCGTAACTGTGTCATCCTTCTGCGATAACCTTCGCCGATTCCATCATGTGTCCCTATACGACCTAAATTGTCGAATATTCCCCTTCCTCTTGGCAAATGTCGTCAAGTTTGGGCCTTCATGTGCGCTTATGTGCCAACTCGTTGTCTCCGAAGTATCGCCAAGTCCTTTTAATATCCTGGCCAGCTCAGATTCAATCACTAATATTGGACCGACGATGAGCTGGGCTGCGGTGTGCTATAAAGCAACCTGGCTTGGAGCACTTGAAGACCCAGACCCCTCTTGGAGTTTCTCAATCGGTAAGGGTACGAAGCCCAGCCAACCCTCTCATAAACTCACCAGTTCACATTCCTTTCTCCGCCACTTCAGTTGAAAATGGTTGCCTCAGCTGTCCTCCGCGTTTCTCTCATCGTCTTCGGTGCTATTGCTCCTGCATTTGCGACCCCCGTCGCGAAGAGCACGGTTCTAACACCATTCGGCGAGTACGCGGCCGAAAATGTCCACGCGGTTCCAGCTGGTCCGTCTACCTGCTTCTCAATCAATCGCCTGGCTAAACACACTAACATCCTGTCTTATAGGTGGCTCCATTGCTCACGTTGGTACTGATATCCACCTTCTTGATGCCAAGGGAAGCCTTGTGCACGCTGCTGCCTTTGACAGCACGGTGTCTGTGCGAGCAGCCAAAAAGACCGCACGTGCCGTGGATCCTTGGGTCACTGGCTGGACCGCGTATGCTTACTGTGGGCTGGTTCCATTTTCCATTCCTTGCTTCCTCTAAGATATTGGTATTTGTAGGGTATAACACTGGTGCCGCGATCAACGCTTTCTCCACCACGTGGACCGTTCCCGCTACTCCAGCTGTGAACAGCGGCCAAACCGTCTTCCTGTTCAACTCCATCGAGCCCGCTTCAGGAAACGCCATCTTGCAACCCGTGCTTCAATGGGGTGGATCGGCCGCTGGCGGTGGTGCCTACTGGGCCATCGCTACGTGGTACGTGACCGGCAGCAATGTAAGTTTTCCGTTATTGTCTATGGTGTTTCTGTCACGTCCCCGCTTTTGAATCGGATTGAGTCCTGGCAACTCACTGGCATTTCACTCCTCTATAACAGGCGTACTACACCACCCCCTACTCCGTCAGCGTTGGGCAATCCCTTGTTGGCATCATCAACCTCACCTCCTCTTCGGGCAGCAGCTACAACTATCTGTCTGAATTCTCAAACATCCCAGCAGCCGGAGCCCTCGCACTTACCGGATCCGCACAGCTTGTCTGGGCCACCGAGACTCTTGAGGCCTACGGAATCACCCAAGTCGGCAACTACCCATCGGGTAGCACTGTCTTCTCTGGTATCAACATCTCTACGACTTCCGGCACCCCTGCTGTCACATGGAGCACTTCTAGTGACACTGCCGATGGCGTCACTGCCACCGTTAACACTCAAGGCGCTACCAATGCTGTCGTCACCATCAAGTACTAAGCACAGTGCCATCCCCTTTCCTTTTGGGCTGGAGCGACTTTACCCTACTTCGGTTATTATGTGTCCACCATCCGTAGGTCGTTTAGGTCAGCTACGTGAATCATATCAAAATTTGGGCTCTCTCTCTCTCTTTTCTGTGTTTGAAAACAAAACGTCTTCCTCTGGGCGATCACCTGAAACATTTGAATTGAAGACCCTTGAGAACTGAGAATCTCCTGATCTCACGATATCTTCGGTGTCAACGTTGTTCTCAACACATATTATTCTTACTCCATTGGAACATCGCCTGGCTCCTACCCAGAGCCGAAAGATCAACCAAACATCAAGATCGTCATTCGGTTCATCCAAGTCCACCGTGGGAACAATGCTACTTGAGTTCAGAACTACTACCGTAACCGCCACATGACGCAGTCCGGTAGCAGTTGCGGATCGTAAAGTTGCTCAGTGAACGCCAAGACTTTGCACCTCGGTCCGTTGATTGCTGCACGGTCCGTCTCCACTCTTCGCATCCCCACTTCGCTGGCAGCTCGGTGAATCGTGGGTCCTTACACCATTTGATTCATCGTCTGAGAACATCTCGCACGCAATGGCTACATATGCTTGTGTGTAAATTTCTCCGTAGGCGGACCACTATAAAGTCATGGGGCCTCGACTCTTTTCACAGCTCCCCATCTTTCGCTCGCGGCATCACTCCTGCGCGACAATGTGGACCCTCCTTCATCTGGCTACAGCACTTACTAGTGTCGCAAGCGCTTTCGCTGCGTCATCCCCCCCCTCTGGTGCCGTCACCATCGGGCCTGGTGGCAAGTACAGTACTATTGCGGCTGGCCTTGCCGACACCTCTTCCAGCACATACTTCATCTACGCGGTTCGTCTCTGTGATCCATCAAAAGCTACCATCACTTCATTGCTGCCGACCAACAGGGCACTTATCACGAACAAGTGTATATTACTCGAGCCAACATAAAAATATATGGCCAGACTTCCAGTGCTCTCACGTATACTGGCAATAGTGTGTATTCAGCTTTGGCCCCTTGATCGTCGGTTCACCTACGAATAATACAGAGGTCAACATCTGGAACAGTCTCACATCCACTGTTGCTGGATCAGATGATGCATCTGGCACGGTTCGCGTCGCTGCGAGCGGTGTTGCTTTGTACAACTTGAATATTGCGAATACATATGGTGCAGGAGTAAGTGTTGACTGCTTCCCCTCCTCTCGAGACTTAGTTGATTTACACAAGTTCTGCCACATTCGTATAGACTCAAGCAATTGCTCTGAGCGTCCAGAGCTCGAAGTGAGAGTCGATCTGCCCCTTCTTTGCCTGGCATTCCTCTTATCAGTACATTATTAGCTTTGGTGGATATGGCCTAAACTTGACTGGATATCAGTATGGTCGTTTCTTTAATCGTGCCATCAGACACTTATATATCCGTTGTGCTCATCAAATAGAGATACATTCTATGCCAACTACGGCCCGTAGGTTTCCCCCTTGACCCTCCTATGCTTTTTATATGCTTAACGCCTTCCCATATAGTGAGTTTATCAGTCAATCGCTTATTGTGGGGGCTGTCGATTATGTGCGTGATATTGTTACAGCGAGCTCCAAGCGCATCATCGTTCCTAACTTTTGAATCTCTAGATTTTTGGCCAGCACGGCTCCGTTTGGATCACCAAATCTGTTATTGATGTGAGCGCGGCCATTGCATAAATTAGTTGAGGATGGGATACTGATTTCCTTTAGTCGGTCGGAGGCGGCTGCATCACTGCTTCGGGGTGAGTTTTGCTTGACATAATACGGCCCTTCAGCACCTCTCAACTTTTTATCGTTCGTTTCTCCAGCCGGTCGTCCGATGACGCGAACTACTTTGTCATCAACTCGTCCACAATTCAAGGCTCTTCTGGAGTGAGCTCATATCTTGGCCGGTGCGTTACAAAGTCTCGTCACCATTAGATCAAAAAGCCTTATACATTTTTTCAAGCCCCTGGCGCGACTATGCTCGTGTCGTGTTCCAATCCTGCTCTTTGAGTTCGATTGTGTGAGTATGAAACCTCGTTGAGCGCCGGAATTCTGGAGTCATAGCATGAGCTGATTTATTGGTCTCAAAGTCCTGCTGCCGGGTGGTCTCAGTGGAGCTCTGCTACGCCCAAGTATGTTGAGGGTTCGATTAGCCTCGTTCTATCCATCGTCTGATCAAAATTTCCGCACATATCATAGTACCGACCATGTGACCTTTGCGGAATATGGGTAGGTGATTGAGCACTTCATCTTGCATTGTCAACTGACCCGGATTTGGTCGTAGTAATACTGGTGCTGGAGCAAGTGGAACTCGCGCGAGCTTCTCAACCAAGCTCTCTGCCCCGATCTCCATCAGCACCGTGCTTGGTTCAAGCTACACTTCTTGGGTTGATTCGAGCTACCTGTAGTTGGCTTTCCGATTAGCAATCGGTCCATGAGAGTCCCTCTATTTTTTTTTCGATCATGCTGTAGGAAAAGCGGAAGCTAGCGTGAAAATCGATGGGTACTCATTGGCTCAACTCTCCTGGGATAAATTAAACGTTCTGGCCGGTTCAATTCATTCTCGAGAGTACCTGTTGTTATATTCTGTGAACCTCAATATAAATGACATAGGTCTGTACTGTCATAAACGATCAACATAGATCCGAACGGGGTCCAGGCTCCTTAGCTTCACTCTCGATTTGTATGTCATTGTGAATCTTAGCTACGTTACGGTACTGGATATTTGGGGCGGGGTTAGGTACATGTCTAGTACGTGATAGTGACGACCCCATTGGTAGCACCATTAACATTGACCGTAGCAGTGACGCCGTCCGCCGAATCGCT
>WIDE01000009.1:223788-237975 GCA_015039315.1 Clavulina sp. PMI_390
CACACAACACCATCCAAGGCGAGCATTAAGAACACTTGAATGAGGCATAACAGGCACATTATATCACATACCTCGCTCGGCCCTAGATACCACGAGGCAACTGCCCAGTAGGCGCCGCCACCCGCAGCGGAGCCTGCCACCCATTCACCAATAAGCCCACAATGTCAGCAAGACGTTTCACAAGCCTAAGAAAGAATATTTTGCTTACCACCCCACTGAAGCACGGGTTGCAAGATGGCGTTTCCTTGGGCTGGCTCTATCGAGTTGAAGAGGAAGATGGTTTGGCCATTATTGGTTTGGGGGGCTGGAGGTACGGTCCAGCTAGTAGTAAAGCTATTGATGGGACTGTTCGCGTCCGAATTGGACCATCCAGTGTACGCAGTCCACCCAGTTTCAAAGCGCTTGGAAATTGGAGCTGCTGAGTTATCCGTAGAGGTGTGAAGAACATTCCCATCAGCGTCCAGGAGTTGGATAACGTCTCCAGAGTGCTTAATGGAACCGCCTGAGATATCATATGAGGATCCGTATTATTACGGTTTGTCAATGCTTTTGTGATCAAAAGGGAACATACCAGCAGGAACCTCATGGACATGTTCTGCTGAACGAAGACCAACAGGAGTTACGACCATACCAGTCGCTGGTGCAGCAAGCGCATGCAACGCGAGCGTCAATATGGCGAAAGATCCGCGTAGAACGATGGATACCATGCTGTAACGGTGAGATAGCATGTAGGTCAGGTAGGAGCTTACGGAAAAGTTGCAGCTAATATACCTGCCTTGACCAAGAGCCAATTTGGGGGATGAAGAGGTTGGAGTTGGGATGAGGCCGCAAGGCTCAGAATCTTTAGCGTCTTTATAACACTACAGCCGGCTAGCTACTGCTTCTGCGCTGACGATCACATACGGCATCATAATTCATGAGGCACCCAGTCCTTCGGTACAGTCGGGTATCCCTTGCCATCGGAAAGCAATATTTTCTTTCCGAAAAGTTCTGAGTTGACTAATGCTTGGAAAGACATTATCAACAGTGGATTTCTGGACGCAGTAATGTTCACGGATGTTAGACTTGAGTCGCGAGGCTCGAGGAGCGGCCAGATAATAGAAAATAAAGTTATTTGAGTCTCGAGACCTAGGAACAAAGGGGATGCCGGATTGGCAGGCTGAGACATCAGCTGCACCGTGTTATTTCCGGTATCCAGTAATAGTCCCCTTCCTTGGCGCAAACTTGTAGAGTCGTAGGAGCAACGCGGGGGATCATCATAGCATACAACAGAGTTTTAATCCCCACAAAGAATGTACACCCATGGTGTGGTTAATGATCAATGATCCTGCGCAAGGAGCAAGGCGCCAAGTAACATCTCAATCGGCCTAAACTCCGAAAGACTCCACTTCGATGGTAGAATGCAGTGGTTGAGGTATAAGATCCCGAGCTAGGGGGTCTGGATACATAGATCGCAATCGACCCATTTATGTAAATCGTCCGGCGTTAGCCACCTGACGCAAGCCGCGCCGGCGGAGCAGCACTAGTGCTCCATACGAAAGACACTTATGAATGATCAATAACGAAGTCTCATGGTAACAGTTGATAGTGGTGATTGGAGGGGCGGAAAGCGATTTATAGTATCGCAGTAGGACATGGGACGGCCTGCAGCGAGTTTGAACCTGAGGACTGAGGAGCACTCTCAGTGCGAAAATCCGGATTGAACACTGTTCGATTGGGTCAGTCCTCTACCATGGCCAGGATGAGATGAAGCAGTTTAGTAATTCAAGTCCGCAACAGTGTTTAGGATGTGGTATCATTTCACTACCTCATCATAACGTGTAAGCTAGAGTTATGAATCATAACATAGCATTTAGTACTTGATGGTTATTACGCCGTTTGTGGGCCCATCAACATCGACGGTAGCCGTAATATCGTCGGTAGAATCGCTGAAGACATCCCATGACATGTTGAGGGGGCCATACTTGCCGGTGAGTTGGATATTGTTGAAGACGGTGGTACCAGCCGGGTAATCGGAGGCGGTGGTGATCCCATACGCCTCCAGAGTCTCAGCTGCCCAGACGAGCTCCGCAGACCCATTCAAGCACAGCGCTCCTGCAGCTGGGATGTTGACAAAAGATGATGTGTAGTCAAAAGAGCTGCCATTCTGCGAGTTGAGAGTGATGACACCTGTCAGCTCGTCGCCAGCGCTCACGTTGTATAACGGGGTGAAGTATGTCTGGAGCGTGGAGCACAAGATGAGTTTCAACGAAGGAACGTGCGGAGACGGTTTGGATATTGATCAGCAACATTGGGTGAGATTGACCATTGCATCACCACACGCACCCCGCTTGCACTAACATACCATGAGGCAATCGACCAATATGGTCCGCCACCCGCAGCAGATCCTATGAAGCATATACACATCAGTCCAAAACTTTAGCAAGACATTCCACAACCTTCAAAGAGGAGTTTATTCTTACCACCGTACTGTAAGACCGGCTGAAAAATGTTACTTGAGGCGAAAGGCTGTATGGCATTGAATAGGAAGACGGTTTGCCCGTTGTCTGTCTCGGGCTCCGGGGGTACGGTCCAACTAGTGGCAAAGTTGTCGATAGGATTGCTCGAGTTCGTGTTGCTCCAGCCGGTGAATGCGATCCAGCCCGTCTCGAAACGCTTGGAAGTCTGAGAAGCCGAATTCTTCTCAGATATATGGAGCACATTCCCGGAAGCGTCAAGGAGGTGCACGGAGGTTCCAAAGTGCTTGACGGAGCCACCTGATATAAAAGTTAGTATTTGTCAAGGTTAATTTCAGGATGGGCGCGGCAAGTAACACACCAGGAGGCACCTCATGCACATGCTCCGCGGGTCGAAGTCCAACAGGCGTCACCAGCATACCATTGGTACTGGCGATGGCTGGCGCAGAAAGAGCTGGTACGATGAAGCCGAGGATGACAAGCGAAGTGCGAACGACGGTGGAGACCATGTTGGGCTGGGACCTATGGTAAGAGTGGAGTCAGCATGACGCCGAAGGTGATTCACCAGTAAGGAACGGACTATGAAAGGTCGAGGAGCAATGCAGCTGCGATGCAGTCAGAATTGGCAAAAAAAATAATTACACTTTATGGCGTCTCAACTGGCTTGATCTCCCTTCCATGGGAGCTGGAAAGCCGTCCGCAGTGGGAAAACTAGGCTAGATGTAGTTGGATCTACGATTTTTGATGGGTTATATGATGTAATAGGAATCCTGTAAGCATATTTACGTACCTTCACGTAAGGTTCCCCGACTGCACATTCATGTGTGGTGACATTTTCGTTTTTTTTTTTGAATAGAGCCATGTAGGAGTAAGTGTTGCACTACGGCCTCCAACCTCTGTTGATTATGTTTGATCCTGGCATCCTATCGTATGATTCTTGCCACAGCTAAGGGAGATGCCTTGAGCACATTGGCCGTGGGAGGTAAAGTATGACTCACTTGACTGGGCAATTCGCAGCCGACAAGAAAATTGATCGACCGGGCAAGTGATTTCAGAACAAGCTCGCGGAGTGATCTGCAAGATAATTACTAATAGTAAAGTGTCTGCTCAAGTGAGGCTGGGGTGGCCCGACAACAGGCCTCTGATGGCGATCGTATTTCTCGTAAGATTTGTTCGCGTCCAACACGGAGCTTTATACAGTCCCTGTAAAGACCCATAGCAACGATCAACGGTACAACCAATTGGATGCTCTCCGGCGGGGTTACACCAATCTCGGTGCCTCATCCGGGGGAGGGATGTATTCAATGCACTTGTGGCCTGCTAGTTTGGCCTCACGATAGGGACTCAAATTCTCGAAGAGAGAACTGCGGATGATCGTTCAAGGTGTCTTGTGAGTGGCCAGCGGGTATACACGCATTATCGGCATCATAGCATCGCAAAGGACTAGGTGTTTGATGCGAGGTTGCCGCATGTTGCTCGAGCAGCGATGGTCAAGACACAACAGTCGGACTTGAACATTGTTCACATCGAGCACTGGTCTCGATCGAGTGAAACAGTTCGACAGCTCAAGTGAAAGGTAACGTTTAACGTGCGCTATTATTCTAATATCAAGTACAAGGGCTATTACTACCAACTATTACAGTAGAGTGTCTATGCTAGAATAATGAGCGATAGGATATTTAGTACTTGATAGTGACGACGCCGTTTGTGGGCCCGTCGACATTGACGGTGGCGGTAACGCCATCGGCTGAGTCGCTGGTGACATCCCATGACAGAGGAAGAGCGCCATTCTTGCCGGTGAGTTGGATATTGTTGAAGACGGTGGTACCAGCAGGGTAGTCCGAAGCGGCGGTAATGCTGTAGCATTCGAGGGTCTCAGTGGCCCAAACGAGCTCGGAAGAGCCAGTGAGAGCCAGCGCTCCTGCAGCGGGGATGTTGCTGAAAGATGAGGTGTAATTGAACGAACTGCCGCTCTGCGAGTCGAGGTGGATAACACCTGTCAACTCGTCACCAACGTTTACATTGTACAGCTTGGTGTAGTATGTCTAGAGCGTACGACACATATAAAGCGTCGAGAAGCAGTGGATAAAAGCAGGTGCGGAGATAGAAGTCAGTTACGGAGAAGAACAGTGATCGTTGCATCAAAGTACGTACCCCGCTTGATCCAACATACCATGAGGCAATAGACCAATATGCGCCGCCACCAGCAGCAGAGCCACCGTATTGGACCACTGGCTGCAAAATTGCGCTGAAATCAGATGGTTCTATCGAGTTGAAGAGGAAGACGGTCTGTCCATTGTTGGTCTGGGGGGCAGGAGGCACGGTCCAGCTGGTGACAAAGTTTTCGATGGGATTGCTCGAGTCGGAGTTATACCAGCCAGTATAGGCAGTCCAGCCCGTTTCGAAGCGCTTAGTGGTCGAGACGCTCGCGTTCTTATGGGCAATGTGAAGAACTTTGCCGGCAGCATCAAGGAGGTGGACGGCGTTTCCGACGTGCTTGATAGAGCCCCCTGATAAAAAGGTTCAGAACCTATCCAGCTTGATTTCAGGATACATTTTGCGAGAAACCTACCGGAAGGAACCTCATGCACATGCTCTGCGGGGCGGAGACCGACGGGGGTCACTACCATGCCATTGCTGTCCGCGGTAGCAGGCGCAGCAAAAGTGGGTGCGATGAAAGCGAGGATGGCAAACGATGCGCGAAGGATTGTGGAGACCATGCTGAACGAAGGCCTATTGGAAGCAAGTGGAGTTCAGCATGACAGTACAGGGGATTCACCATTAAGGGACGTACGATGGAAGAAGGGGTTGGGGTAAGTGGTGTCGGGTCGAGTGGAGCTTGAGATGAACTGAGAAGGTCTCAACCTTCTACACTTTATAGCGCTCCAGTCGGCTTGCTACCCATAATGGCGCCAAGAGTAATAACGCGATGCTGTGGGGACCATCAATAGCAAGATCATGTCGTAAATAAGCTGATCGAGCACAGCTCCAACTCGAGGTTCGGCGATATCGACTTTTGGCGATCGGCTCTCGTTAAGCAGAGTATTGACAAGTCGATCGCCGAGGGAACAGCATCAACGATGGGTGACATTGAGGCGTTGTCAACCTTAAAAAGGCTCGCAAACATGAAGAAGTCTCATTAGGCAGGTATGGTAACTGGAGACCGAACAAGATAGTGGAAATTGGGTTGCTTCGTAGCAGAGTTGATATATTCATGATCAATTTTCACTACTAGATGTCGGGGTCAGGATAGGAGGCAATGCAGTGGTCGCGATGAGGCGGAAACGTGATGAGAGGGCTTAGGAGGACCTTCGCTTCCTTAGGCGGCTGAACACAAGGTCCGAGTGATCTATTCACCGGGTGCTGTGTAAGCTTTTGTTGCGCCCGCCTGCACGAATGATGATACGTCAAAAAGTACAGTCTTAGAGAGCAATATTTACGAAACTAGGATCCTAGAGTAAAAGAGCGCTATGCATGGTTGATGGCATCACAGGAAGGGTAGAATGGGGACAGGATCACAGTCAGCCACAGCAGCATGGCTCGAACTGATGACCAAAGCTCATGAAGCTCGGCCCACCCGGCAAGCGGCGAGGCCAGAACAGAAAATAAATATTGATATGAGAATGAAGGAGGATGGTTTGCGCAATAATTCAGAGGTCAAGGCTGGCAGAGCTGGCACATGCGTTTCATGAAGCACGTGTCACGCCGTGACAGGCCTCGGCTTTGGCGGTCTCGTCGTGCTCCCACGTCCACCCTCTCTCTTCACAGCAAAAGATCATCGTTATCATTAAAATCTTGTGGAGGTGTTACGCCGTACACGCAGTAATTTATCACTCATTAATAGCGTGGCTCTATGGCTCTCTTCCAATCTCAGATCGACGGGGCCCGTCAAGCTCTGGAGCAGCTAGGTACAGCAGTCAAGGGTTTCAACCCCGACCTTTCGCCTCTGTTGTTAACACACCGATCAATCCAACGCTCGCGGCGTGCTCAAGAGCTTGACTCAGTCATTCGCACAGTCGAAGCCACGAAGAAAGTTGTCAAGGACCTTGAACAACAAGTTCGGGAGGTGGTAGATCTTCTAGGAGTGTGTGCGGACACGGCCAGGAACGCTTTCCATCCCATGTCCGCCTTGCCTTGAGAGATTCTAGTGGAGATCTTCTCTATTATTTTCTCGGGAGCCCAATATCCAAGCTCCCGGCGAGAAATTCCCGTCACTCTCAGCCATGTCTGCAGGAGTTGGCGAGAGACTGCATATGGAATGACTTCCATGTGGTCCACCCTCGTAGTCGATAGGCCATCTCAGGCCCCATTGATCTCTCTCTTCGCTCGATGCTCGGGCCGAGCGCATCTGGCACTGACAATCGAGAATGACCCCTGGGACTCAGGCGACGAAGATTCAGTCCCGAGTTGGGTCAAACAGCCTATCCAGTTCTCGAGCGCTGATGCTTCTCAGCTCGCAAGTCTACAAATCCACACCTCCGCAGGCGAAAAGGGGTTTGCATTTAGCCCCGATGCCATTCAAGTGCTTCAACTCGACTACTTCGCCATTAGCAATGCGATACGGGAATTCCAGCCTTACCTATTCTCAGCGAAGCGCTTAAAGTTTCGCTATCTGGCTATGATGCAAAAGGCGAAAATGCCCTTCCAACCCGTACTCTTTCCTCGATTAACGGATATATCTCTGGCTGGCGCCGATAATGCCATCACATTTTTCCACCTCGCCCGTGCCCCCATCCTGAAAACACTCGAGATGTCCAATCTCGGCTCCGCTTACACCTCATATGAAATTGATCCTCAACCCAGCGTCGAGAAGTTAGAAATACGCGACTATTCGTCACGAGACGGGCCGCCAGCTTTGGGGAGGCAACTCCTGCTTCCGAACCTCAGGTTGTTCACAGTTCTGTCCTGTCGCCACGAGCCGAATACGAATTCCCTTTGTGAAACGGTGAGTCCATCTTATTGTCCCGACAGGTGTTGTATTTTCAGCGACTGATATGTTCCGACAATGTTTTCGTAGATCTTTGGGATCACAAAGCTTGAGCAGTTGACGTTAGGTTTGAGGAGTGATCAAGTTCTACCAGTCCTGACCTATTTCGCCGATACTCCTCGTAAGGCTACCCGCAAGAAGAAGCAACCTTTCAAATTGCAAAAATTTGAGCTGCTGGTTGGCGCGCCTCGTGATCGATACGACCAGAGCATTGACGCACAGATAGCACAGCTCGTTGTGTCGATAAAAGCCACCTTTTCTCGCTGGCTAGTCCATGGGAACGAACTCGCAGAGCTCCAAATTAACAATATGGCTGTTCGAGGAGAGGAGCAGTGGTATCGCGAGATGATACCCAATGTTACATTCCTTCCCGATCCACCAAAGTCAGACTGGTGGTGATGAATGTGGAAACCGTCGACTAGATAAAATCTTTTATAGTAAGATCTGTTCTTATATCTTGGGTAATAGTCTCGATAGAATTGCATGTAGGAAAATGGAGGCAATGCACATCCTTCGTGGCAAAGGGAGTGGCCATTTCCAAATCGAGGGCCGTGGGAACACTTCATTGTGGTCCTTTGTCTGAATGGCGAAGCTGGGCCACCACTCGCCCTCCCCGCTTTGCGAGGATAACCACATCGATCGACCACTTCCATACGACTCCCATGCCTCACACCGCTCCTCCCAATACGTCCCAAACTCTCTCAGCAGACCCACCAGTTCCACGAGCCCTCACCACCCTACAAGCTTCCATGCAAGAAGTCCTGGATGCGTTAGCTCAAAGAGCATCCGCTTTAATGACGCTCACTATTTCGGCTGCTTCTGGCTCAAATGAGCCAACAACCTCCCTTGGTGACCTCCACGAAAGTATCAACCACACCCAGACCCTAGCTGAGCAGCTGGAAGTTTTGCGCCAATCTTTGCAATTCTTCCGTGATAGTCACAATAATCGCATCGACGATGAAATAGATGCTTCATACCTGCTGGAAATGAACTAGTAAATAAGTTTTTGTTTATCTCTGAAGTGTGGCGTCGCTCATGGTCGCCTCGTTTAGCGCTCTCCTCTCCTTTCGCAACATGCTGCAAACAGGACAGGATAACTTCCCACAAGAAAGGAAGTCCCGACATCTTCGGCACTTCATGGAAGTTGTCCTGACGTGGACGGCACACTGTCAACCACGAAGCACTGTTCAAGTGAGCTTCCCAATTCAACATTTAGGTCTGGCCCTCACCTATTATTCCCCAGCCACGTGTGACTTCATGGTCTCGTCTGACCAAAAAGGTAGGCACGTTCTTCTTTGACCTCTCGTGAATGCTACAGCGCTCATGATTGTTCAGCTCCCATCCTTTCATAAAACCAGAGCACCACCTGCGCGACAAGTATATTCCAATACACTCAATTCTCGCCTCATAACTGGATTTGACCTATCACCCTTTAGGCATGCGCTCTAGAATCACATTTTCTCAGCGAAAGGAAACCCGCCGTTTCGATTCATGCCCATGCAAACTCGACAGTCTCGAATCTATACAACCTCAACGACTATTTGGAATGGACCACCAACCTAAAGCCTACGCGCGCCAAGTCTGCGACAGACTTTATTGGACCATGCCGCGAGATTTTTCTCTGCCGGAGAAATGATGGCCTCACACAGCATGAGTTTCTCATCTATGGTTTCGGGCGCGACACACCAACGTCTTGGTGTCGCATAGATCGAGTAGCGTGTGTCGGTGACGCTCCTTCCGTGCTGGCTAAGCCATCCTCCCGAGAACTCGTCTGCTTTGCTTTGACCAAAGAGGCGCTAATACCTATGGACACTGAGGAACTAGGAGCCATCATCGTCGAGATACCATTCTCTCCTGTTCTGCTGGTCTTTATTGGCGAAGTGAATCGATATATTCAACAAAGTGTTCTCGACTTCCCAGAAACAACACTCTTTGCAGCCAACAATACCTATTTTGCTCGCATGACTATGTACATGATGGTAATCATCATGACACGGATAGACAGGGACGCTGAGGACAAGCTCAAAATGTCTGTCACTCTTTGCTGGGGCGACGCATGGGATGTCAGCATGAATACGATGATTGATGAATGTCGGAATTCGCCTCCCCGAAAGTTCTACCTTGACAATTCGACCAAGGTCCTTGCCAAGGCGGAGGCTAGGATTCATCGATCATTTATCCGTGACTGGAGAGGTGTGAACGAGAGGAAACAATTCCCTATACTCGACAAGGCGAAATTGGACCTACTTCACCTAGCGAATTATGGTATCAAGCAGGCTAGAATGCCTGCGATCGCACTCATCATACGCGCTTGGGCTACCACAGCTTACCGATATTACCTCTTGGGCGAGTGGGATAACGTCGTCGAAGCCTCAAATCAAGTCGCGAAGCTCGCTGGCTGGACCTTCAACGCAAAACGTATGTCGACATGCTCACAATTTCTGCTTATCTTCTAAATGATATTGGTTTTACGATCATATAGCTTCCTCCGAAGCCACCTTTCCTCCTCTGCAGAAGGAAGTATTTGGAGGAGTTGTAATAACATGCTATCTCGTCAATCTCGCTTTCATTCGATTGTCTAATTGGACCCCACTGAAGAAGAACGGGGAAGCAATGCTAGAAATCGCCAACGCACTATCGTCTCATGGTAACCCATCTTGCAAATGGACGCTTGTACTAGCAGGGGTGAAGTCTACAATGGCTCGCGGTTGGAGCTATGTTCGCCCCAAAACAATGCCACCCGACGAGGCATTCGAGCGCGCATTTCAACTAGCTCAACAAGCTGAAGATTTGATGACGGCGATGCATCAGGCGCACCCTGCCATCACCACAACGATGCGCCGAGTCCTTGCTTTGCTCTCCCACGGAGGCGTGCTCTGGAAGGCCAAGCGTCTCACGGATGCCTTCGAGAAAGCCCAACAAACCATGCCTCTGCTGAGACAGAATAAGCCTCGAGATGGCCATCACTGCATCTTCATCACTTGGGCTCTCTCTTGTTTTGCTCGATGGAGTACCTGCTTGGGTAAATACCCTGAGGGTCTCAACGGATGCCAGGAAGCCCTCGTCCATAATCTCTGGTGTCCCTCTGAGCATCTAAAGGATGCCATTCTAGATATGGTGTGGCTTCCCCTAGAAGCAATTCTGCTGCGAAAGCGAACGTTCTTCATTCTGGAGACCCGGTTCCGAGTGTGGCCCCTTACCGATTACGCCGAAGCGACTGACAAGGCTCGCGAGGCTTGCATTGGAGGCGCCTTCTACAACAGCTTCCTCCTCGGTGATTTGCTCAGTTCCCAGGCATGGGCGATATTTAACAAGGATCCAAAACGGATCAAGACTCCCGCTCGATTAGAGCAAGAAGCCTTCCATCGGTTTGACATGTATCGGGCATTTCAGCACCCTCGTGCTCATTTCCAGGCGATTCGGTCGCTCGCCATGCTCTCACTCTATCGCGCCACTACGGGTAATCTCGCTGGAGCCAGGGATGCCTGCGACGAGGCGCTGCAGCGAATCAAGGAAGCTGAGTTGAAAGTTCGCTTCGGAGCCTTCATCGAAGTTGTCGTGTTTGTAAACGATTTATCCAATCATCTCCTCCTTGATGGCCGTATGGAGGATGGTGCTCGACTTCGAGCCACTGCGTGGAAAATAAGGGAGCTTCTGATAACGATCTCGAAGGAGGCTGCTCTAACTGACCCAATGGAGAACACAGCCTTCTTCCAGACGCCTCTGAGCTTCCCTGATCCGGCAACAAGAACAATAAAAGTGGACTCTCCAACTCAAAAAGAGGAGTTCGAACGGTCCTCCCTTGCCCTGGAAGAACGTGAACATGATGCTACGCCTAAAGCAGCAAACTTCAACCTACCCGCAACTCCTTTTCAAGTAACTCACCCTATCCCGAGCCAAATAGCCTCAGGTCCCTCCAGGGATGTCGGGCGTGATGAGAGCCCTGACATCAAGTCACCTCACACCATGCTCGACAGCATCTCACTTTCACAACTGGATCCCCTGATCCGTCAGGAATGACCCCGGATTCACATGATTTAACGAGAACGATATACTGTGACCACCTCAAGGATCTATATTCTTCATCTATTACCCTCAATACGACCTGTCATACATTTGGCCGTGCAGGCATCACCATATTTCCTCCTTTACCTGGATTAATGTAATTCATCGACATGTATATGATGCTATTGTGCTTGCCCAATCCCCCTCGCTGCGTGTTGTTGATGACTCTGTGGACTTCTTGATCGCTCGTTCACTGCGCTGAGAATAATAGAGGGACATTCAGTCACTATCTAGTAGACAGATGAACGAAGACAGCATTGATTCTACAGCATGTATGATAGTCCACAGCATATACTAACACCCACCGGCTACAGAACATTGATTAGATTACTACTAGTATACCCCTTATATTCACCAGAAGACGAGTACTGTGATTGAGGTTCTATGGAGCTTGCCCTGGTTCCTCGAGCTCTTCGTGGCGTGGCCGGCGCTCAACCTGGGCTTCAAGAATCTACAAATATGTCGAGGTTGTGTGTCAGCATTCAATCTCATACAATAATTGTGCCATTAAGGAACGAGAGGAGATAGGCGCACCTCGCGTTTGAGTTCTTCACTGTTGAGGTCAGCACCTTCCTCACCCAATCCCTCAGGTCCAAGGAGTACCGTGCCCTTTCGGAACACCTCACCTTCCTCCTCAATCCAGCTACGATTCAGGCTCGTCGAAGGTGCCGATAGCGGCTCTTCATATATAACTTGTTCACTGAGCAAACCACTTCCACTTCCTGATGAGCTACCACCAGCCTCTGGTGAGCTAGAAACGATATCTGATGGTGCCGCACTATGAGGTGGTGTCGCTTCCTCATCAATGTCAGGCAAGGTAGGGTTGGAGAAAGCAACGGGAATGTCCAAATTGACGGATTCTGGGGCTTTTTCTTTTCCTTTGGAATTCCGGCGGACGCTACCGGCACGTTCGGCTCCGTAGGGAGCGCGTCCGGATTTCTGATCAGAGGGGAGAGGAGCGAGAGAGTCGTAAGATGGTTGTTCGTTATCAGAAGAAGATTGGAGAGTAGTAGGAGTAGATGGAGCAGGTGCAGGAGAGACAGGGAGAGGGGAAGAACGAGTCGAGGGAAGGGGAGGGACGCGCACCAAATCCTTGATCAGGCCGTTGAGACGGTCACTGAGCTCGAGGAGTTCTTCAAGTTGAGATGGATCTTTTTCAGTTTGAATCATCTCCCCGACGGAGGTCACGAGCAGTTGGCTCTTGCTAAGGAGGAGTTCTGAGTCCACGGCGTTAGGAGAGCCTTGCGCTTCTTTGAGCTACGGGTAGGGGAAAATACATAAGATTGTTAGAGACTTGGTTCGCACACGAAGTCCAGATACTCACAAGCTCACGTGCAATCCTGACCACTTCCTCCGGCGGCTTGTTCCAGAGCTCAAGCTTGAACTTGCCGTCTGGCTCCTTCATCGCCAACCTCTCTTGACCAACTCTTTCGCGCTCTACATCCTGTCGAACACCACGCGCGAGCTCGCTGCGCTCAATAAGACCCCACACCCCGCCTCTCGATCCACCACCAAAGAGCAAGTCCAAATCCTCCGACATGGAGAGTGAGGACGCACCCTTCTCCGATTCTGTAATCGGCGAGTGGAGCTTGGACCCAGAGGGAGTTTGCGCGACCATCTCTGTGTTGCGCACACAGGACCGCAGAATCTCTCGGCTCAAGCGGGCCATCTCGGGGTCATTCGGCGGGACATTTACATCGAGGCATCGTATGACTTTGTTCACTTTGAGCCCTGCATTGAGTGCGAGGACAGCAGCGAGATCGAGGCGTGGGTTCTGCGTGAGGTCTAGATGGAGGAGGTTGGGAGCGTCGGGAAGGAATTCGGCCAAGGCAATGGTGCCGGAGGAGGTGAGACCTGTGGAAGAGAGGTAGAGACGTTTAAGAGCAGTGTTGATGGTGAAAGCGGTACGAATCGCGGTGACCTATCAGGGGAAGGGAAAATGTTAGGGAAATTAGTCAACAAGGTATCCAAAATGTCCCAGTTGATACTAACCCCTTCCAATGATGGCCCACAGCAAGGGTTCTGGCTCATATCTAAAGTCTCTAGCGTCGAGTTGTATTTCTAATAACGTGCATGCAATTAATACAAGTTGAGATCATCAGGAAGCTAGAGAGGAGAGACGCACCAATGCCTCCGCGATCTGGACAAATCCAGGCACCTCAATTCTATTATCAGCAAGACTGAGGACCTTCAACGTCCGATTCCGCTTGAGGACTTGGGCAATAAACTGGACGCCATTCTATAAAAAAACGCCGAAAAGTCATCAGCTTCAGCTCACTTTTCGAATAACCCAACACACACCCTAAGATCGTTCCCCCTCAGATCGAGTGTCGTCAGATTGCCTAGACGAGGGAGATGATCGAAACTACGAATATTATCAAGCAGCGCCGCAGAATGACTATCCAATACACCAGGTTTCTGGCTTGAGAGCCGCAGACTCTGCGCAGGAGGCGTAGACGGCGTAGGAGTCGAGCGGCCCGAAGCAGACGCTAACCGTGCTTCAATACCTGTTCTCGGCGCCTGTGGGTTCGCATTATGGGTTCCATTAGCCGTGGCTGTAGCAATGGTAGTATTTGACGGTGTCACTCGAGCGGTGACGCCTCCTCCTCTCGAACTCTGGAATATCGGCGGGCTTGATGTCTGAGCTTGGGCGGCGGCGGCAGCAGCAGCCATGGCATT
>WIDE01000009.1:238127-287608 GCA_015039315.1 Clavulina sp. PMI_390
GGATGCCGCGGTGGAGGAAGCAAGGGCCCGGACCTCCCGTTCGTAGGGGGCGGCACCGCAACAGTCTCAGACTCGGATGTACTGAGCGAGAGACTACGCGATGGGGGCGTCGCAGGCGGAGAGGGAAGGGTGGCGGGTGTACTCGCACCTGACGACGAGCCAGGTCTCCCATTTGCAATCGAGTTGCCCAGAGCGGAAAGTGAGCTCCGGATAGACGATGCAGTCGTGCTGGGTGCTCTTGTTCTCCCGATGGGACCAGGAGAGGCGGAACCGCCCGAGAATGAAGAGGGCTGAGGTGGGGAATGGAGGTTGAACGACGTGGTACCAAACGAAGGAGAGTTGCTGAACCCAGGTGATGGAGTCTGCACAAGTGGAACAGTGTCGGGATAGTCACGGATCATGAGTGCCAAGGCCACAGCGCCGAGCGGACCCATTTTGTTATTTCGAAGCGAAATATTCTGAACTGCCGATGGTCGAATGGCATGTGCTAATGATATTAGAGAAGGGATCAGTGGTCCAGTCTTCGGATAATGCTTTGAACCGGTTTGATTTCACCTAATGCTTCCAATGCTCCACCTTTCAGCCCACAATCGTCCAGTCGTAGGCTAAGAAGCGGAACCGTGACTTTCTCTCCGGTAGCTGTCAGAGAAAGGTCGGCAACTGAAGACGCCCGCGACCTCCCAACGAGGTCAGACATCAATGGTGGGAAGTAGGTCGACGGTGAAGAAATGGACGTGTAGATTGGAGAGGCGAGAGGCGAGCCAGCTATCATAGATATCAAAGAGTTGAGCTATGGACAGTCGTGCACTTGAGCAACACACTCACGATAACTGAAGCCATACACATCAGACGAATCTGCTCTGCCTTCAGCGGGTGGAGCAGCCTGGATTGCCTGAGCGATAATTTCCACCGATTTCTTCTCTAGTGCATTATGAGATAGGTCGATGAATTCGAGGGTATCGCTCTGGATGGGACGTCAGTGAGTATTCGTAACTATGACCCGCAAAGACAGGGAATGGAGGTGAAATGAAACGTACAGCGGACAGGTACGCCATAACCAACTTGAAGGCAGGTTGTTTCAGCCGCCTATTGGACGACAAAGAGAGCGAAGCAAGTGATGACGGGATGAGAAGCGCATGGAGGATAGGTTTGAGAGCCTAGCAAGTTTGTCGGATAAATCAACCAAGATTAGCACTGGTACATAATTCAGTCCCCCAACCGATTAGACTCACAGCGTCCTCCAAATCGCAATCCTTCAGAATCAACTTTCGTAGCCCCCACTCGATCGCAAGCGCATCGGCAAGCGCAGCCGCCGCGTGAATCGAGAGCTTCACCGAAGTCAAGTCCAGCGTCCTTGGCGCAATGATATTCGCTTGCTGTTATAGGTGGAGCCGAAAATAGGACCGACCCAAAGAATGCGCAATGCAAAGTAAATGTGGGGGTGAATCACAAGAGAGCGCGGGATACGCGGTTGCCGATCATCCCGAGTAACATTGGGAACCAAAGTCAAGCCACGTTTATCGTATGACAACCATTTAGGTGGCATTTGGCATTTGTGGCACCGGCAGGTCGAGAACACCGGGCATGGCGGGTGGCGCGTGAGGAAGGGAACGAGGGAGGGGGAAAGATACATCAGTCAGCTGAATGGGAAACCAGCGAGGAGGAACTCAAAAACAAGAATAGGCAAGGGGGAAGATTAAACAGCGCAAATTGAAGGCGGGCCAAAAAGCCACGAGATAGAGGGAGGCCTGTATTCCTCCACGATAGTCGGGTGTGGCACACACACACATAATAGGAGGAGCCACGCCCATGTAGTCTGCGAGACAAATGAAGAGAGCAAGAGAAGAGAGCAGTCAACTGACCCTTAGTGCGCCGACAACGCCACTGAGCACGGGCTCTTCTCGCAGCCGACAGCATTCGCGGTAGAAATCCTCGATCCTGCCGATGCTCCATGCGCCTGGTCCTTCCTCCTTTTCCTTCCTCCTCTGCGCACTCACGCGAGCATCAATCTCAGCGCGAGCCGCTGTCAGTTCAGAGCTCGAGGGCGGCGCAGCGGATGAGATAGGATAGATGGTCGATACTTGTGGCAAAATGAAGTGTGCGCGCCTGAGGGACCGGTTGGCAGGTGTGTTGGATAACTTTGATAACCCTGACGGGGTCGAGGGGCGTTCTGGAGGGGATTTGGGATTGGGATTAGGGTGATCGGGGCTGCTTTGGGGTTTGGAGGACGCTTCAAAGTCTTCTGGGATGGCGGAGGGGAGGAGTGCAGATGCAAGAGAGGGCCCATCGGCGTCAGACGGGCGCAAGGGGGGCGGTGATCCTGGGACACCACCATGGTCACCTCCAGGAATAGAACGAGCGGCAGGTTTCGTGGCAGCAGAGTTCACGTTTGAAGACGCAGAGGAAGAGTTGTTGGGAGCTGACGTTGGAATAAATCTTGACAGACCACCGGGCAAATTGGTGGTCAGTGACGAGAAGAACGAGCGTGGAGGCGGAGGTGGCTTCTTCAGGATGCTCTTCCCGGGTTGCGTAGGGACGAGAGGACGAGGGGTAGGGACGAATACGCCAGGCTGGATGGGTGTAATGGGTGAGCTGGTGGACGAGGATGCGACTGGAATCTCAGCAGTGAGCAGCGTTGGTCGAGGGATGGGTGTAATGGGTGAGCTGGTGGACGAGGATGCGACTGGAATCTCAGCAGTGAGCAGCGTTGGTCGAGGCCCTGCTGTCGTTGCTGGAGTTGGGGCCAGCGGCGAAGAGGCCGTCTCTGCTGGTGCAGACGCCGGCGACGATGACGGAGGTTCCTGGGGTGTGTCCATCGGATTCACCCAAGCTCCTTGCTCTTCCTACTTACTCTTACTCCTGCGACTGAGTTCACTTGCACTTCCGAGCAGCGGAAAGTTGCCCTGGATTGATGATCACGTGCCAGCATCGCAGCCACCTCCCTCGCCTTTCCGTTCTTGGCAGTACATAATGTAACAAAAGAAAGTATATCCGATCAGGAGTAAACGGTACAGCAATTATGGCGCGCAATTGATCATATTAGACGTAGTGTGGTGTATGCATTTTGTAGATCCACCATCGCACCAACGCGCTATGGCAATCCAGGTACAAGGTGAAAGATTGTGGCAACAAGATTCAGAAAGTAATTGGGAAGAAATGTAGCAAGGGTACATGTCCAGCAATCCAAGAAAACGATAGCAAGGCAGCAAAGTTGAATGCATAAAAGCGGAAAGAGGAAAGCAAGATGGAGGAGCATCATCACCAGATCCCGATGGGCGTCGCGATGCAGACAAGTCAGGCGGTCAACTCCGGGGACCAGGCTCCACCCTAAGCCGAGGAGGCTGTAACAGAACCTGAAACGCCCGACATTCCCAATCCATCAGGATCGGTCTCGGCGATCAAGTTGCGAATTGTTTCGAGAATATGCACTGCACACACAAAAATGAAATGAAATACACCCGGTCAGTCAGAGTCCAAAAGGGGGTGAGAAAGAAAGAAAGGCCCACGTACACCATGCAGGATATTGGATTGCAATATCTTTCAAGAAATCGAACAGCATCGTCAGGCTTTGATAGCAGATCGCCGCCTTTTGACTGTTCCGCGCACGCATGGACGCATCATCATTCGTTTGAGCGTGCACAGCCGGGGCGGAAGTGCGGATGGTGCGCTTCAGCTCGGCCGTGATGACACGCGCGGCATTAAGCATGTGCACCTATAGTTGATGGGTGGAGCTGTGAGTTACGAGCCAACGAAGATATGCCAAAATTGGAGCCAGACAGACTTACAACAGGAGACAGGAAGGCCTGTACATCTCGCACACCATTCCCTCTCAACCCCGCCGAGAGCTGAGCCAGCGCACGCGCAGCATCGAACGCCTTCTTACGATGCCCTGCGGAATCCATCTCCTTGTATGCGTTACCCTTGTCCTTGGGCGCGTTGTTATTGGTGGCATCATGAACAAACTCCAGGCTGTACAGCAGCTGGATCGTTCCCTGATAAATGATGTGAGCCCCGAATATATACGGGTTTTTGTTTCCGGCGGCAACCGAGGAGGATTTTGGGGACAGCACTCCTGACGGGAAGGAAGGCGAAAAGGCATTAGAAGAGAGCGGCGCACTCGAGGTGTCGGCCGAATCAGAGGTCGAAAGATGGGCCATGGGGAGAAGGGGAAGCTGAGTTGAGAAGCTTTCGATGTCTTTCTCGAGCTGGCGGAATTTTGCACGAGCCTCTGGGCTGTTGATGCGACCTGAGCTCAAAAAAGAGGGGTGGCAAATATTGTGTGAGGAAATATCAAATTAACCCAGCCGATTCGAAGGTACAGATCGGAGAAGTAAGAGGGTCATACCTTGGGTCTCAAAAGCCAGTCGTTCGGCCCGTTCGTAGAGAAGCATGGCTTGGACGCGCATAGGCCAGGCAGGTTGATGCTTTCCCTGGCTGGGGTGCTTTGATGACGGATGCCCCTGATGGGGCTGGCGAGAAGTCAGTTGGTGACACCAGCAACTTGCACTTCGACCTCAAAATGTCGAGGAGACACATACGTTGTTTGATGGCGCGTCCACTTGGGTCGTCGGACTACTACCAGTATCACTTCCTGACCCAGGAGTCTCTCCCGGACTTGCACTTCCGTTGCTGGAGAGCCTACGGTCTAATGACAATGACGAGCCCGGAGTAGAGGCAGTTGATCCTTTCCCCAACAGCTCACCCAGTCCAATGGCCTCTGTGCTTGTAACAAACACGCTCGGAAAGCCAGTAATCATAGCCATCGCGCGATCCACCATGTACACGCTCTGGGCCAGGTTCCACCGATCGCTTTCCTCTGCTTTGTTTCGGGGCGGCTGCAACAGAGGCATCTCCGCATTTTCGACTACACTTATGCTCCTTCTTCCGCCGGTCATAGGATCTTCGACCACGCCTAAGCCACATGCGAGGGCGAGGCGAGCAGCACCGGTGATGGCGAGGTACGCCTCTTTGCTCCGCCCACGGCACGTGAAGCAGGCGCCGAGGATGATCTGGGCCCACAGGTAGTGTGTAAGCCGGTCGGCTTCAGCGAGAGAAAGGGCAAGGTACTGTTGCGCGAGGGAAAGGAAGCATGGATGCAAAGCCCGGAGAGGCCCGTCTGCAAATATACACGCCGCCTGATAGATCGCGTAGAGAAGACCTGGGTGTAGGGCTTCTGGATCGTCGGGTGGGAGAAATGCGCAGCGGAAGAAGTAGTTGAGATCCATGTAGAAATGGCAATGAGAGCGATAAGGCAAGAACAGGCGGAGTCTTCGTATGACCATCGATCGTTAGATAACTTGCCATTTGATATGGGGACGTTGAGTAACGCATGGTAGATAGGAAGACTCACAAATAGATAGAGAACTGCTGAGACACAAGGGTATCGGGGGTCCATAGACGCGCGATCGGGTCCAATTCATCCCGTGGAATGACAGGCGAGTATCCAACAGCCGATTGCCCCCCATACACCTCGCTGAACACACCGGCGGCGAGCTTGTCCTCGCGGCGTGTTTCCCATCCATCCGTATTCGTCGGCCCATCATAGGGATAAAGTGCCACCACATTCTTGATCCACGAAGGCAACTTTCCAGGGATAGAGGTTTGGATCTCTGTCTGGTGAATGAGGTTGATGAGCCTTTGATATGACTGGGAGCGCTCCATTTCGCGTGATATAGCGTTTTCTAAAGAGAGGAAACGAGTTTCGAGGTTTTGCTGCTGTTGCTCGAGGCGCTCTGTTCGGCGTTGGCGAGGGACCGGTTTGACAGGAGAACATTCGAGATTCCTCGAGGCACAGCGGCCACAACGAGGCTTGGCCAGGTCACATTTCTACAACGAAGTTTTCAGCATTCAAAAGGGGCAGATGAGAAGGAATCAAATTCATCGGCAAATGAGGGCGATTTGTATACAACCATGGTCCAAGCTCAGTTTAGCTCGGCTCACTACCGCTAATGGTGAGCCTAAAGCCAATGCTTTAAGCCCATTAGAGGGCAGATGTTTTCGTGGCGTAGAACGTGGCCTTGATGAAGTGCAAGAGGAAATTCGGCCCTTACTTTTTTATTAGAACGACATAGAAAGCATGCTAAGGGACGCGCTGCAGCCATGAGCTCTGCAACAGCGAGCTCAGTCGCCTGATCATTGCTGAGAAAGTTTTCAGGGGTAGAAATTTGGATAAGCGTGATATTAGGCTGATTTATGATAATCTGCTGCTGGTTCTGGCGCTGCGGACCTCGGCGCCTGGTGGGGCCCGCTGCAGAGGCCGACCGAGCATTGCGTCGTGATGATGGCTGATTAGAACTCGAAGATGCGTCTTTAGATGGGTCGTCAGACATTTCCGCGATGATTCAGGAGGGAATCCACAAGAGGTTACAGAAAAATTTAAAGGTCAAGATTGCAAAAAGTGCGGGGAGCCAGACCTGTCGGTCAGTGACATTGTTCGGCTGTCACGCCGACGGTGGCCTATTTTTGCTAAATCATTATTACTCAAATTTGTCGGCCTCTCGAAAACCCTAGATTTTCTGCTCCACGCACTAGACTGTATGCTGGTCACGGTCAACATTCCGAAATAGGCTCTCTGCGCTTTGAGGGCGACATCAACTTGAAAGTGAATTCTTCCCTTCAGCCATGTTTTCTTTTGTCGCTCGTGCCGGCTCGGCCGCCACCGCTGCGCAATCTGAGCAGCCCCAATCAGTGAAATTTCGGTCTACTTCATTGAAAGCTACGGGATGATTGTCTGGGTCGATCATTGGGACCTCTCATTTTTGGTCTTTTGTTCTCAGCCCTTTACTTCCTGTGAAAACTTCACATTCCAGTGATCCCTCAAGGGCCAATCTTCATGAATTGTTCCATTCCCAAAATACACTTGCCGATCTATGCCGCGGCTCTTCGCCTTTAGGTTCCTTGTACCTCGTGCTTGAGTGATGTACCATGGTGGTTCAATCGTTGTACACAGATCAGCCTCTCTCAGGGATCCACATCACGCTTTCCACTATATCGACTCATCAAATCTGAGGTGATGCTTTTTTGGGTGGCTTGAATTATATTCATTACAGCAAGGTAGAAACGACGGCACAAATGCACGCAGCTTCCGAGTACACATTCGCAGTGGGGAACAACAAAATGCGCACGGCCGATTTAGTCCATACGGGCCTTGAGCGTCCGCGTGATAACACGATCAGGGCAGCTAGCAAGCCGAATAATCATTAGCGAGGAATAATACTGAAGGCGGAATTTCACTTACATGACGTGAACAACCGCTCCCCAACCGGAGTACGCGTCGCGATCTACTGCATTCATCAGTGTTTGCGAGATCGTCTCGAATAGCGCCTCAGGTTCCTATGCCATCCAAGACGCAAACATAAATCAAATGGTTCAACAAGAAAATATAGCACGAGCGCAAGGTTCTGTGATACGTACCAGATCTGGCTCCCATAGAGACTCGGCCATACCGAACAGTTTGTCATTAGCTGTACCGGCGACAACAAAGTCTTTGGGGAGTGTGAGGCAGCCAATGAGGTCAGTGCCAGCAATGAATGGCTTGGAGCCTTCAGAAGGCTTTGATAAGCCACAGATGATAGGTTCTACGTAGTATGGGCCGAATCTGAGCGCCATTGTCGGGAATTTAGTTGACCATAAGCGGAGGAGTTAATTGGGGCTGGTAAACATGTAATAGATAGAAGAGGACAGACCTTCGCTCGTAAAGTGTGGAGCTAACAAGATGGGCGAATGTCTCGGGCTCAATTTCCCGACCCTCCTTGATAGTGTACATATTGACACGGTATCGGAATCGTTCTTTCCTGGTGGCCGTCGATCACAAGTGAATCCATCATAGCATCGTGAGATGCAGGGTGATGATAGGATTCACAAATCGATGTTGATACTTACAGAGTCACGACGTCTGTTGCTAGCCCCGATAGTCCAACATAGATTCGGTCCGTCACGGGGAATGCCTATATAATATCCAACAAGGTTCGCGAGAGCATGTCAGCTATGGATGTTAGCAAATAGCAATCGGACGTGTGAGTGAATGAAGAGCAACGCGCCTTCTCAAAGTTGGTAGCGACAGTGAGGGCTTGGTTCCCAAGCCTAGTGTCGGACGCGATTGCCACGCAGTTCTTGCCCACCATGGCCACCACCGACCCACCGTTCAATTGCATGATCGACTGCAGCCAATTGGGATATGCAGACAATGTTAGCGTGGCTTTAACAACATTGTGTGGGCCGTGTGTTTACCATCTTGACAGATCAAGCACTGTTTTAGTAAAACGTAGGGAAGGGTGATCGAAGAATCGAGGAATGCAGGTTGCGGACGCGCGTCCTCTTGTTTGTGTGCACCGAGGGACCGTGAGACACGTTGACATAAGTCGCATCCTGAATTCTTGTAACGACAATCAACACTGCCTGAATCGCCAGGTGCGTCTCACACTTGCACAATAGCTCTAGCAAATAATGGTATCTGATATATCTAATGCTATGTTTAGCCTCTATATCTTAAGCGACAGAAACTACCCAATCATGGCATCGAATCAGGGAATGGGCTCGCTCGCAACAATTATCAAAAGGTACAGCTTACTTTTCTTTCCCAACTATTATCGATTCTGTCGACCTCGATCGAGCGTCTCATATTCCCCCGTAGACTAGAAGCTGCTACTTCGCGTCTCGAAGATCTCGCCGAATCACAAGCATCTGTCCAGACACATGCAAAGTCTGGAGCCCCATCGGCCGCTGCTACAGCTGCGTCTCCCAGTGCCCCTAGCGGCCCGGCTTCCGTCCCGGCTTCGACTCCTGCTCCCCCACCTCCACCCCCAGCAGACCCACCCAGCGTTCAAGCATATGACGCAAATGTGACACCTGCACTAGAGACCTATGTCCAATTAAGCAGTGGACTGAACCCAATCGTAAAGGAACAGGTATGCCCTACTTGTCGCTACTCCTTCCGTTTAGCGAATCTCGTTGTATTCTGTCTTATATACTGATTTGTCTCCTGCTTCCCTATTGCTCGCTCATTTCCTGCTGGACGATCCAGGCTGCCATCGTGTCCCAAATATTCACTGCTCAACGCGCCCTTATCCTACTCGCTGCATCCTGTACAAAGCCGACCAGCGACAGCGCTTTTGCCACTCTCCTGGGACCGATGGGCACTGGCATCGGAGCTGCCGTCGAGATCAAGGACAAGAATCGCTCCAACAGGGACTTCTATAATCATCTTTGCGTGGTTGCAGAAGGTATCCCAGCATTAGGCTGGGTTCAGGTGGTGAGTGCATCCTCGCCATTCTTGGGCGTTGAATCCATCGCTGCTTGTTCTGATTCACTGAACCCCGGCACCCCATTGCAGACCCCGAAGCCTGCGCCTCACATCGCCGAGATGAAGAATGCTGCGGAGTTTTACTCCAACCGTGTCATCAAAGAATTCAAGGACAAGTTCAGTAGTATTCCTATACCGATTTATTCGAAGCCCAAGCTTACTTTCCCTCTTCTGGCACAAAAATAGGGACAAGGCGCACGTCGAGTGGGCGAGGAGCTTTAGTGCTTTGCTGGAAGCTTTAAGGAAATATGTTTTCGACCACCATACAACAGGACTGACCTGGAACCCCAAAGTACGCTACCTCATCATGACGCCCTATGTTCGTTTCTTCCCTTGTCTGATGCGTATGTATCATCGCATAGGGTACCGACCCTTCAAAATACACGCCGCCATCATCTGCTGGTTCTGCCCCTGGCGGCGCGCCACCACCTCCACCTCCTCCACCCCCCGCTCCTGCAGCACCACCACCACCACCACCCGCAGGGTCGCCTGCCCCCGCCACCAAGTCATCTACAGCGGACCCCACCGCATTCCTTGCGCAGATCAATCAAGGCTCTGACATCACCAAGGGCCTCAAGCATGTCTCGAAAGACCAGATGACGCACAAGAACCCAGAGTTGAGGAAGGGCGGGAGCGTGCCTGCGAGCGTGGGGTCTGGAGAGAGGTCAAGCACGCCCCCCGGCCCAAGTGGGGCAAAGAAACCACCGGTCCGGCCCGCGAAACCAAGTGCGCTGGCAGGGAAGAAGCCAAGCAAGATGGTGCTGGAGGGCAATAAATGGGCTGTGGTAAGTCATGACTCTTGTTTGCAAATCCCAGTTTGGTTTTGTCCCATCGAGCAACGCCCTTTTCTGCGCGTGTTGATATTGATCTCCTTAACTCATTTGTCCTCTTTGACGTCTGCCGAGTTGCTCATGCTGAACCTTGACGTTTGACGTTTGATTAGGAATTCTTCGAGAATGAGAAGAATCTCGTCATCGAGCAGACGGAGATCAACCATATTATAAATCTCTTCGGGCTGAAGAGCTGCGTCGTGCAAATACGAGGGAAGGTGAACGCCGTTACGCTCGGTAAGCTCTGTTCCAACCGATCAATCGAACGAATTCTGAATTGATTTCAACTACGCTATCAAATCATAAAGTGAACTGCTCCAAAACCTCGGTCCTGATCGACACGGTCGTCTCTTCGGTCAGCATCACGTCCTCGCCGTCGTTTACGGTCCAGGTCACTGGGGTAGCTCCTACGATCCAGCTTGACTCCACTGATGGCGGGCAGATTTACCTCTCGCAGGCGGCAGCGGATGTTGTAGAGATCACTGTTGCCAAGTGCAGTGCGATCAACGTGAGTGTACCGGAGAAAAACGAAAAGGGCGAGGAAGAGGAAGGCCTGTTCGTCGAGAGGGCCGTGCCTGAGATGTTGAAGGTGGTAGTGAAGGATGGCAAGCTCGTGCCGAGTATCGTGGAGGCGAGTGGGTGATATGGTGACCTCCGTGGCCCCGTAGACTCCGAGGAAAACTCTCCCTTTATGATGCCTTGTAGAGTGGAATGGGATGTTTGTGAATGCTCAACCCTGTCGATGTCATCAGAATACATTCTTAATTGGGTTGGTCCTGCCGCTGCACATGCTCCGATTCCGGTGCTCGGTGATGATCGTTGGACACAATGGGCGCTTCAATACTCCTGAGGAGGGGGACCGTGAGCCCGGGTGCAAGCGCTGAAGGATCAATGCAAATGTTGATTTGTGTATATTTGTGCCGTGTCCCAACAACTTCAAGGCGCATCCCTTCCCAGCCCAAGGTAAGACACCCTGCCACCCTACCACCGCTCATCAAAAATTCATAAAATTACTTGCGCAGCGCGTTTAACAGTGAGACACGATGGCACCCAAAAAGTCCGATGCTCCTCAGGAAGGGTCGCGTCGCTCCACACGCGTCGCTGACGCGCAGAAGAAGCCTCGGGCCGCGGCTACCAAGGCCAAGGACGCAGTGAAGAAAGCTGTCGCGCCAGCTGCTGCTCCCGCTAAGAAGAAGCCGGCGGCCAAGCCTGCTGCTCCCAAAAAGGCTGCCGCTGCCCCCAAGAAGGCTGCAGTGTCCAAGAAGAGGACCAAGGATGAGGTCGATGAGGAGGACAGCGAGGTCGAAGATGCTGAAGCAGAGGAGGAAAAACCCAAGGCTAAGAAGGTGCGCCCGCGTCCTACAGTCATCGTGCCCGTGTAGTCGGAATTTCTTTCGAATTTCGGCGAATTACCCATTCCCACCATATCCCCTTACAACACTAACCATCCTTGATATATTTAGGCCAAAACAGAGAGGAAGCCAAAGGAAGTTGCTGATGGCGGCTCTTCCAAGTTCTCCATTGGTGACACAATCTCAGCCGATATTGTCCTCAAGAACGAAAAGGGCGAGGACGTTAATGTTAAGGAACTCTCTGAGAAGGGTCTCGTGATGTTCTTAGTCCCCAAGGCTAACACCCGTGAGTACACGCGAATCACTCTCTTGGCACTTGTAACGAGCTGGGGTCGTCTCCAACGGCGGGGGCCTAAGCGAACGCAGCTTATCTGCTCAGATTGAGAACGCGCGCTTTGTGTTGGGAGTCACATTTACTCACTCATCTCATCTCTTTCTCTCTCCGAATCTCAGCGGGTTGCACAAAGCAGGCATGCGCTTACCGTGACTCCTATGCGGACTTCTCCCAGACGGGTTATGAAGTCTACTGCCTTAGCGCCGACTCGACCACCAGCCAATCCAAATGGCAAACCAAGGTTCGTGGATATTTTTTGCACTACTTGCCTTAAAAGCTCTAGCTTACCTTGTCTCTCCGTTCTTCGTTAAATCATTGCTCTGCTGCACTGTTTATTTTGTGGATAATTAGGAGGGCCTCCCTTATCCTCTCCTCTCGGACCCTGAGCGGACCCTCATCCGCGCTTTGGGCGCAGGGAGCGCGGGCAAGACTACAAGGAGCCACTTCATCTTCGAGAAGGGCACTGGAAAACTCATCGACAAGCAAGTCCCGGTCGTCTCTACCAAGAGGTGCGTTCATCCAGTCTCCAGCGTCGCAGATAAACCTTGACCACCGCCGATTCTGACTTTTACCACGCTATAGCTCTCAACTTGCGCTTGAGTTCCTCCAAGGCTTCGATGGAAAGCTTCCTGAAGCTGAGGTCGACGAGCTTGCGGATGACACCACAGAACCCGCACCAGCCGCTGAAGAGGAGGCCTAGTGGGCAGTAACACCTCGTTAAGCCACTTCTGATTTCTTGGTACTTATCACGAACTCTACACTCCCACCCTGCCCCCGTCCTACGCACTGGCTTTGCGTTGCGGTTGTCGCACATGTGTCCACACTTCTACCATGGTGTTTTTGTAGTTCTTGCTTGTCTCGATGTAAAATATCTCGGACTGCTCGGTCTTTTGTAAACTATTAGCGTGCTCTGTTGGTCCAATCGAGTTTCCTTCGCCGGAATGCGTTGAAGCGCTTCATGATCTTGTCAACCCAGCCAGGCACTGGCTCCCATAAACGTAACCCTGATCCAATATTGCACGTTGCCGTGTAGATGGCTGGATCACATTCCTGCATGCCCTACATTGTGATAGCTGCCTGGATGACGAAATAGCAGGGGTGGAATGCGTCAAGTTTGGGTTCCAACACTCATACTCGCCCGCTGGACACCAAGAATAGGCGATGCATTGTGTCTGTGAGGAAAACAGGGCTGAATGGGTTAGATCTGGGACATGAAGCTCCATTACGTCAGGCCTTAATTAAGGGCCACCTGCGAGCCCCAGATCGGAGTCGGTAGGGAGGAACTCGCGTAGCATGGGGAGAACATGCCCTGAGCAACCAAAAAAAATGAAGTAGGTAGGAGGTACTGATGAGCGAGCAAAGTCAAGTAGATTCAGGTAGCGGATCGAACATACTCCAAGCTGGGAACCATACTACCATCTCTTGAAGGTACAGGACGATCTCTCCTAGTCCTTCGGCGATTGATGCGAATGCTCCACTCTGCGATCGGATCGAGGGTTGGCGAATATATGCCGAGAGGATTCGAGCGGCGTTCATGGTATGCGGCTACAACAAAGGGAGGGAGGGTGGAGGTAAGACACAGATGAGTGATGCTTGCCCCTAGCAGAACGTATCGCTCGTCCTGGTGCAGGACAGGGACCGGCGAGCATAATCACATACCAAAGTCATCACGAAAGCATGCACAGGCTTCAGACCTCCCGTTCGCAGCCACCTGAATGTTTGCGCAACTTTTTTCGCCGCGAGCATCATTTTTTCCCTCGCCTCCTTACCACTGTCACTATCTTCGCCGGCGATGAGTCCGTAGAGCATCATAATAGTCCCTTGGTAAGTAGTGAGCGTCTCTATCAGATGGGGATTGGTGACAGCGTAGATCTCTCCTGGCTGGATGCAGTCAGGCTCGAATGGAGCCGGAAGTGATTGCTCGAGTGCAGAGAAAGGAAGGACAAGAGCTGTTATTGCTTCTAGGGGATCAATGAGAGTGGTTGGGGCAGTAGACAAATTTTGTGAGCTATTCGACGCCAAGGCAGAAACGAGCTGGGGACCCGTGGTACGGGAAGGAGCGGAAGAGTCATGATCTCGCAGGTGGTGCCGCTGCTGAGATTGGATTTCCTCAGCCAGTCTCGCAACTCGTTCATGAACGAGCATGACTTTAATCCACGCTGGGTGAGCGCTCAGATGCATTTCTGATATCTCCAATGCGAGATCCTGTGCATTGTTTGATGGGTACCGTATTCTGGTAAGACATTAATGAAGACTGTGAGCCGGGTCTCAACGTACCTCAGCAGTTGGGAGTTCATCGTCCCTCGTCCCCTGATCGCGAACACCTACGGTGCTCCTGGGACTAGACATTGGAGATGACCCGTGGCCGTATGCAGAGACCGCACTCAGCCAATCAATCGACTTCCCCGGGTTCCTCGCAAACGCACTGGGAAAGCCACCAACCATCGTCAGAACCCGATCTAAAGAGTACACGGCGCGTGACAGATAAACGCGATGGACAGTCTCGAGTTCATCAGCCGGTGGACTGAGCAGCGTGAAGGTAGTTGTGTTCGGTGAGGACGGGGAAGCGCCCCCCTGGAAAACGGGCTCTGTGTCCACCGTCGGAAGGACTCCATCAAGCCCACACGCTAACGCGAACCGCACCGTTGCGCTATGCATAACGTAGGCCTCGTTCAAGTTGTTGATATTGATAAGATAGGATGCCAAGATAACACTTCCATATAGGAAATCAACGAAACGTTCGGCATTTGCGAGCGCGCCGTTCAATTTGGTGCGAGCGATGTAGGCGAAATGTGAGGCAGATGACTGTAGGATGGAGTTCTCTGACCCCGTGCCAGCGTAGAAACGCGCGGCAGCGTAAATGGCATACAGGAAACCAGGTTGAAAGGAACGCGGGTCGGAAGGTGGGCGGAAAAACCGATCGAAGAAGTAGTTTGAATCCACATAGAAGTGAGAGCGGAAACGATGTGGCATAAATATTCGAATCCTGAGGGAAGTGGTAAGCATGGTGGATCATGATATCAATAATGCGGGACCATACAGATGAAGTGACAGTGCGTCGGAAATATGGGTATTCGAAGGCTCGAATGATCCAAAGATGTCACTGACTGCTGATCTGGCGACCGCAGGAAGGTAGCCGGATTCGCTTTCCTCCTTTGCGATCTGCCCAGGAACGGCGCGAAGTTCCACTCGTTCAAGTTCCGGATAAATCGGGAGCATGTTAATGATGATCCTCAAAGGTTCTTGGCCCAATGCCTCGATCTTCGTCATCAGGCCCCGAGAGACGAGCTGCGTATTGTATTGTGCCGACAGGACATTGATTTGATGCTGAAGGTCGCCCGCTCTCTGTTCTAAGAGTTGAAGGTGGGATCGGCGAGGCACTAGGGGAGCATATTCGCAAGCGATATTTGAGCGTATACACCTCCCACATTGCGGACGTCCCCCGTCACAGCGCTATTCGTTCTTTTACTCAGTGACGTCAACATTATAGGCTGTGGCTACTCACCATTTTCAGATGCCGGCAGTGCTTGCATGCCTTTAGAGACACTGTCCCAGCATCAAATGTGATGGACCCTTCCAATGATCCTCCAATGTTCGAAGCAGAGCTCATAACGATGACGTGCCTCGTAGGCGTCGAAGTTTTGACAGAAGGGAGAGAGATTTTTGATAAGGGATTCGACGGAGGTTTCTGAATTGCTAGGCTTGTCGTATTCTCCAAGGAAAAGGTAGGGAACCGCGCCTCGGGCTCCATAGCGCCGGCGGTGGAGGTTTATTAATTGCGGGGGTTCTCAGTCAGCCGACGGCAATTGGAATACAACAAAAGGCGCCAAATAGACACTAGTGGATTCCATAAGTGAATTAAGGATATTGATTTCAGCTCTACGCCAAGCACCTTGCTTGATGACGCGCTGTGGACTGTTTGTGTTTGGGTCCCTCGACGACGACGATCATGTTCGACCACCTCCCGCTGCTGCTCTCATCTTCTCCACCACCACTCATACACGTCCATGACCCACACGACCAACTACTCTATAATTCAAATCTCGACGTGATTCGAAAGGCTCAGAGAGCATTCGTGTTGATAGATGGTGTTGAATGCATCTCACAGCGCGTGCTATTCTCGCGAATCATAAATGGCCTCGCCAACTGGGCTCCAAACTGGGAGGATGGTGCTGAATGCTGGGGCGGCAGCGCACTTGGAGTCTGGGACTCTTCCTTTGATGCCTTCGCACAGGCACTGAAAGCTTTGTGGCGGTCGATTCTTGACACCGAGGACGATGAAGAAGCTGATGAAGGCGATACTTTGATGGAGTCACGACCGAGAAAAGATGCCATGGTCATCATGCTGAAGCACACTGAATCTTTGAAGGAAGTGCTACCACAATTGTTTGTTCCCTTCACAAGATTGAGTGAGTTGGTCAGTACAGTTGTCCATGCTGAATCCTTGCACGACGTTCATCTGATGCTTGACGGACGCTCTTTCTCCCCGATTCATAGACCGGAACCCCCTCGTGCGTCATACTTGTCAGCCAGTGCTCGTGGACTTCCCTGAGACCACCCCTTGGAGCCTCACCCACTCCATTATTCTTCAATATCCCTCCCCTTGATTCCACCCAGATCATCAACCACCTCGTATCATTGTTTCAGCGCGCTTCGGCCCGCCGAAGATCTGCGAAACCAATCCATCCTTACAATCCGCGCCTAAAGCCACTATACGAGCAATTCGCTCAGGCGCTTTATGCAGCGTGTTCTCCAACAACGAATGACCCTGCACAGTTAGCATATGTAGCCAGCGCGAGGTGGCCCGGCTTCGTCGCACCACTGCTCAACGATTGGACAGCTGAGGATGCTGTACGAGCCGAGGCTATGGACGTGGACCAGCAAGAGGAGGACGAGGATGAGTCGGTGCTCTATCCTTTGCCTACCAACGACGGCGTACTTCGCCTTCTCCACACATTCAAGCCGACCTTCATCCCCGCTATTAATGCCCTTCTCCCGCGACTTACCACCGCTCAAGCTTGGGCCGCCGCTAACGAACCTCCTGCCACTGTGCGGCTCTCACAACCGCTCTCCCTGTCACTGCCCTCTATCTCCTCATCTAGCACGCTTAACGCCTCTGTGCCTTCTGCCATCGAGCTCATCGAGAGTCGTCTGAGAGGGTTGACGCGTCGCACAAAGATATTGTTGTTAGCGAGCTATGTAGCAAGCTTCAATCCCGCCAGGACGGACGCGAGGATGTTTGAGCGTACGACTGAGGGTGTGGCGAAACGGGCGAGGAGGAAAAAACGTGCTGCCGCACCAGTAGGGGGAGGTGCTGGGAGTCCGTCGAAGAAAGTCGGCGGTGGTGGGGGCCCGATGAAGTCTATGGGACCTGCCAAGGTGAGGTGTAACAGCTGATGCTTCAGAGTCCCCCACACCTAACTAAATTAATCTGGCTCGTTGTTTCACAGCTGTCAAGAGCCTTGACGGGCCCTGGTGCCTTTCCCCTCGATCGCCTTTTGGCTATATACGAAGCGTTGCTCATTGAGAATGTTGGAGATGAGCTGGATGCACTTGATGACGACGACGCACGAAACCATATGATGAACGATTGGAGCAAGGAAGTCGGGCGCGTGCAACTCGTTGGGACGGTACGTGGTTTCTCCTTTTTATTGTCCCTTCATATTGCCTCTAATTATCTGGACTGTTCTTGTTGTCCCGCGCTCAATAGGTTGCTCAGCTGGTACAGACCCAGCTCCTCCAACGCACATCTACATCGATCTCCAATGAAGCGTACGACGGTAGCACGCAATTTAAGAGTAACGTCTCGTACGATATGGCAGTTCGCATCGCCAAGAGTCTGAAGGTCGAGTTGGGCGATATTCTTTGGGATGTTGAACGACTGTAGGCTGAGGGTGATACACAGTGTGGCGGATTCATGCGCTTTTGGGCTCAGTGTATCCAGTGAAAAATCATATAACAAGCTAATTCATCGCCTGGAATGATAGCTGACAGGCCTAATCTGGTCGTCGATGCTCAGGATAATGTATGGATCCAGATCTGATGAACCAATTTACTTATCCTTGTGACTATAAAATGCCGTTGCTTTGGGAATCCCCCGTCACCCGTCTGAGTTCGACTCCAACTAGCCGCAAGTCTCTGTGTGCCATCCATGACTGACACTGGTTCGCCGCCAATGTGTTGTACTTCAACGACTTTTTTAGCTTGAACACCACGAAGCATCTCTATCTAGTCTGTTGGGCCTAGCTCACTCATGGCGCATGAGCACGACTAGCATAATCAAGCCGAGCCAACTCCAAGTTTACTATATGGTAAGCAACAAATATGATCACAATGGATTGGTTCAATCTATCGTGAATACAATCTTCTCGCAATGCTAGACACCTCGCCCCGGCTGCACGAACCAGACAATCGTCATCCTCTTACAGGCACTGCGAATAGTAAGCTATATTTTGAAGCAACAGTTAGTATCAGGCATCCTCTCTAAGAGCTCTGTGTACTCACCGTTCGAGTACGTGCATGTGTAAGGCGATGCGCTAGAAATTCCCATGTCAATCTCATATCCTTTCCCTGAACTCGAGAGTAATTTGAACGTACCAGACAGTGGAGCCCGTGTAGCCAATACCGCCACATTGACCATACTCGGCAACGGTGCTAGCCGTGCTGGAAGCGCTGGTGGTGGTTTTGGTACTAGTGGTGCTGGCCTTGGTAGTGGTGCTGCTAGCCTTGGTCGTCGTGGTTGTTGTTGTGGTACCCGTGCACTTTGAATATGTCGAATTAGTCGTTCCATACACAAGTCTCATGAATCGATAGGGTCATCACTTACCGAGGTGGATGTCAGAAGCGCAAGTTTCCAGGGCAAATCATTGTAGGACTCGCTCGATCCTGTCGGCAAACCCTGGTACAAGTATTGCGTTGGACCGCAAGATGAGTCGAGGGTCATCGTTTGGTCCACATTCGTGCGAATGGCTTCGCCATGGCTAATATCTTCCGTCCATGTGCCGCCAGGAAAGACGACATTCGCCGCTCCAGCAAATGGATTGGACTCGGTGGCAGCCAGAGGGGTCCAGGTTCCACTCAAGGTTGTAGCCGTCCAAGAGCGGAAGTACCGATGACCGGTGCTGCCAATGCACTCCACAATCAAGAGATACTGACTTCCGACCTTGTAAACATTCGAGGCTTCGAACAAATTGTAAGGGTCTGAGTCCTCCAGCGCGATCACGACGTTGCCCATCCCATTAGGGAAGTCTTCGATAGTCGTTTGGGCGCGGTACACGTGACCATTGTCATCTTCCGAGAAATGGTAGCAGTCGGTGTCATCACAGATGACCCACATGTCGAGCCAGCCACCGGTCCAGTTATCGGAAACAATGGTAGGCACGCTTGTAAAGAAGTCTTTGACGGCGGACCACCCATTCGGGTTAGTGATGTCAGGGTTAGTGGAGTACCCAGCATTGCCATCTTGGAAGATGAGGTACCAAAGACTTTGAGTCGTCATGTAGAAGACTTGAGGTGCGGCGCGATAGCCTGTACCAATAGCAGTAGCATCGAGGTAATGGATCGTCGCGCTCTCCGCGCTGTTAAAATCGGTAAAAGTCAAGTATGCCATCTGCTCAAGCCATCAGTGGATTTATTCCATATTGATGAGTGATTTTGATTTTTTCAGAAAACATACGTTATAGCCTTCTGCATCTGACACTGTAGAAACAAAAACATGGTAGGCGCCGTTATAGTAGATCACGGAAGGATCTTTAAGTGCCGTGATATTATGGCCGTCGTTTTGTGGGTAGATGAGGGGCTGGCTCGATGACCATGCGAAGGAACTAGGAAGGGCGCGCGCAGAATGTGGTTCACTGCCGGTTTGTAGCGCCTCTAGTATGCCTGCTAGAGCCGAGCTGGCGGTAGCAGCGAGAATGGCGCAGATTGTAAATAGACGCATTGTGAGGGAGGGCTCAAAGTTAGCTGCTCAAGCCTGCGATGGTGGGATGGGGCTCATGGGCTATAAATATCCCTCCAAGACATAGTCGGGGGCAATAGCGGAAATTTACACAAACCCAAGTGCTAGAAAATCATGAGGTTGGTGAAGGGAAGCAAGGCTAGACGTCATCACTAGGGCCAGGAATGGACATATGGGCCGCCAGTCGTGGGCACACCATAATGATCACATGGTCTCGCAAGCTTCGACTAGCTCGGCGGCTCCACAGACGAGCCTGAAATCGAAGAGAGGGAGTAATATGTAATGATGCGAAGATTATCCAAAGTTCGACAGGTTGTGACAAGATTGTTGATCATTCAGAGAGGTGAATCTAAATTCGGACTGTTGCCAAGTAGCCTAGGTCACCACTAATCGAGCTGGGGCATTTAAAACTGTAATGTATAGCCCGGCTTCGTCGTGCCACTACTTAATGATTGGAGCACCGAGAATGCCGCGTGGGCCGAAGCGATGGACGTGGACCAACCAGACGAAGACGAGGATGAGCTCTATCCGCTACTCATCAGTGACAGTGTACTTCGTCTTCTGGATGTAATCAAGCTAAAATCTACTCTTACAATCAATGCTCTCCTCTCGCGACTTCCCCAAGCGTGAGCCGCTGCGAACGAAATCTCAGCCACTGTGTGGCTCTCCTGGGCACTCCTCCTCTCGCTACCCTCAACCTCATCATCTAGCACACTCGATGCCTCTGCAACTTCTGCTCTAGGGCTCATCGAAAGTTGTATGACGGGGTTGGCGCGCTACACAAACATATTGCTGCGGGCAAGCTGTGCCACAGGCTTCAATCCTGCACGAACGGATGCGTGGATTTTGAATGCACGACTGAGGGCATGGTGAAGCCCGCTGAGAGAAAGAAACGTGCCGCTTCAGCATTCGGGTGTGGTGTGGCTAGTCAGCCGAAGAAAGTAGGCAATGAAACCTGTGGAACCCGCCGAGTTGAACAGCCAATCAAAATCAACACCGCCACCATCTCTCAGTGACTACGACAAACTGAATAAATGTGACGCGTCTTCCTATAGTTTTCGAGCGCCTTGAAAGGCCCCGTTACCTTCCCTCTTGATGCCCTATTGGCTATATATGCAGTCTTGCTGGTTGAGAAGACCGGAGACGAACTCGATGCACTCGATGGTAACCACGCCCAGCATGACACGCTAACCCATGGGCTGGAAGCATAGACTCAATCCGTCTAGAGCGAGAGTGCCTTGTAAACAGAGAATTGATAAAGTAATGCACTCGTGCATGTGGCCGGTGGTCTGGGGCCATAAGTGCGACAGATATGAGCAAAATGAATTGGTTCGATCCGCTGTGGAAACAAGCATCTAGCTACTCCAGAGACATCCTGGCCGGCAGCCATGGAGCTGATCGCTCGACGCCCATCATTCTCTACAAGCACTGCGAGTAGTAAGCTATACGTTGATCAAAAATTAGTATCAGTCATCGTTCCAAGAGCCAAGCATACTCACCATTCGAGTAAGTGCACGTGTACGGAGAAGCGCTAGAGAATCGCACGTCAATATTATTCCATGACCCTGCGCTTGAGAGCAATGCACGTACCAGACAGTAGATCCCGTGTAGCCAATACCACCACATTGACCATATTCAGGAACAGTGCTGGCCGTACTAGAAGCGCTCGTAGTAGTCTTGGTGCTCGTGGTGCTAGCCTTGGTAGTGGTGCTACTGGCTTTAGTAGTGGTGCTGCTAGCCTTAGTCGTCGTAGTCGTGGTGGAACCCGTGCACTGTTCATCGTTCAAGTTAGGCAACCTATATGCAAATCGCCGAGTCGAGTGGAAGATCGTCACCCACCGAGGTAGACGTTAGAAGCGCGAGCTTCCAAGGCAAATCATTATATGACTGGTTTGATCCCGTTGGCAAACCCTGGTACAGGTATTGTGTTGGACCACAGGCCGAGTCGATCGTCATCGTCTGGTCCACGTTTGTGCGGACGGCTTCACCGTGACTGATATCGGCGGTCCATGCTCCACCAGGGAACACCACATTCGCCGTGCCAGCGAAGGGGTTGGTCTCGCTGGCAGCCAGGGGGGTCCAGCTTCCGTTCAAAGCCGTTGCCGTCCAGGATCGGAAGTACCGATGACCGGTGCTGGCAATGCACTCCACAATCAAAAGGTACTGACTTCCGACCTTGTAAATATTCGAGGCTTCGAACAGATTGTTTGGGTTGGTGTCCGACAGCGCAATGACAACATTACCCATGCCATTGGGGAAGTTCGCCACCGTTGTTTGCGCACGATACAAGTGGCCATTGTCATCCTCCGAGAAGTGGTAGCAGTTGGTATCATCACAGATAACCCACATGTCAAGCCAGCCACCAGTCCAGTTATCGGAAATGATGGTGGGCACACTGGTGAAGAAGTCTTTGACCGCAGACCAACCGTTCGGGTTAGTGATGTCGGGGTTGGTGGAATACCCAGCGTTGCCGTCTTGGAAAATAAGGTACCAGAGCTTTTGCGTTGTCATGTAGAAGACCTGAGGCGCCGCTCGGTAGCCGGTTCCGATAGCTGTTGCGTCGAGGTAGTGGATCGTCGCACTCTCCGCGCTATTGAAGTCGGTGAACGTCAAGTACGCCATCTGCTCTTATGGTTAGTGAAAGAGTTTTCTCATTGTAGTCGAAAGTTAGACAACATACATTATAGCCTTCTGCATCGGACACAGTAGACACGAAAACATGGTAGGCACCGTTGTAGTAAATCACAGAAGGATCTTTGAGCGCCGTAACATTATGGCTGTCGCTCTTGGGATAAATGAGAGGCTGGCTCGATGACCACGCGAAGGTGCTAGGAAGGGAACGACTGGAGTGCGCTTCGCCGCTCGCTTTTATCGATTCTAGTAAGCCAGCCAGAGCTGAGTTGGCTGTAACAGCAAGAATGGCAAGACCTGTAAAGAAGCGCATCGGGAAGGGACTGAGAGTTTTCCTGCAATTATACGATGGCGAGCCAAGTCCTATAAGTACTCTTCAGAGACATCTTCGGGGGCAGTAGCTGGAGCGTGTGGCGAATCAAAGGCTCTAGAAACCATGAGATAGACTGAGGAAAAAAAGGCTTGGCTTCATGGCTGGAACTGGTGGCGGGCACATGGGCCGCCGTGGGCCGCCGTGGGGTACGCCATAGTGATCACATGGATTTAGATGCTTCGGGTGGCGCGACGGGCCGACAGGCTGAAGTGAAAGTTGAAGAGGAGCAAAATGTTACGATGCGAAGATTATCCAAAGCTCAACGTTCTGCATGGAATGCGCAAATATTTTAGGGAATGAATAAAAATTCGGACCTTTCTCAAGCACCAAGACAGATTCTTCTCGCATCAGACTATTTCAACCCCGTTGCATCATTTGGAGAGGCCTGTTGCCAGCGGATTCTCCTATGCGGCCGAGATTCCTCAGATGCAACGAGACTGATCGCTAGGGGGTCCTACAGAGATGTGCCATATCCACACTGGACACTGTAATTCGCGGGAGCAGTATGAGGATGAAAACATGCTTCGTATTGTGGTGTTCTGTGGCAGATAGTCGCAGAAGCTTCGTTGATTTACGCGCCCTGCACAATATACCCAAACAAACCCCGAGGATCTAGCCGCCTTCAACTTTCTAGTTTCAGAATTTTAGAGGCCAGCGCCAGGCCATGGGCTTAGTAGATCCACTTCTTTTGGCTTAAGGCTTCTATCCCTCCAACTTAACCAACAGCCTACTCTTGCAGTATCACAGATCTTGTCCATCCTCACCCGATGAGAATCCTCGGAAAAAATGTGGGCAATTCTTAGGTGTCTTTTGCCACCAGATCACTAGTCAAGTCTTCTGACATCAGCTGGAATAAAGTTGAGTTTGCTGACAGAGGGTCGCCGTCGGCCATCACTCCCCAATTGGCCTTCATGTCGGTGATAACCTCTAATCCGTGCGGTGGCTGGTAGGTTGGTATTAGCGAAGCAGGCACGCATCGCCAAGTTGTCGCTTTAACTATTAGGCTAAAATTCTTGGCGCTGAATGCGAGAAGCAAAGTTCATAGCATTGAGTCATTGGCTTGACCCATGAGCTTGTGGCTCCAAATTGCAATGGTAACTAAATTGAGGAGAAAAAATCTTGGCAGCCCCACGATCGTTGGCTGTCAATCGTGGATCATTCTCAGTCGCGTGCGCAGCAGTATTCCCACTATGGTCAGGGTCTTCAGGAGTATTTATAGGAGGCTATGAGGGACCGCTGTGGGCCTCATCGATCGGGTCCCAGCTTTCAACCATGCAATCATTCATGAAACTTTTCGTTTTCATTACTACAATTAGTTCTGTCCTGGCGAATGCGCTTGGCTCAGTGCCTTTGGACGGTACCGCACTTCTGTCTCGCGCTCTGCCTAGTTCCTTCAAGTGGTCCTCCAGCCAGCCACTGATCTATCCCAAAAGCGATGGCAAAGGTATTGCCGCATTGAAGGACCCTTCCGTAATTTACTACAACGGGGCCTACCATGTGTTTGCCTCCACTGCGACTTCGGCGGGTTATAACGTATGTCAGTTTTTGCGTAATTATGGCCACGAACTCATCTAGCGTATATCATTAGATGGTGTACTTGACTTTCACCGACTTCAATAGCGCGGAGAGCGCTACGTTCCACTACCTCGATGCGACACCCATCTCAACCGGCTATCGAGCCGCTCCTCAGGTGTTCTACATGTCGACGCAGAACCTTTGGTACCTGATCTACCAAGATGGCAATGCAGCATACTCGACCAACACGGACATCACCAATCCGTCTGGATGGTCTGCTCCGAAGCACTTCTTTAGCAGCACCCCATCTATTGTTACCCAGAACATTGGCTCCGGCTACTGGGTCGACATGTGGGTTATCTGCGACTCGTCCAACTGTTACCACTTCTCGTCGGACGATAATGGGCACTTGTACCGTGCTTCTACGACTGTTGCCAACTTCCCCAACGGGATGGGCAACATGGTAATCGCACTTTCGGACTCCAACCCCAATAATCTATTCGAGGCCTCCAACATTTACAAGATTGGAAGCCAGTACCTTTTGATCGTAGAGTGTATTGGCAGTACCGGCCATCGCTACTTCCGGTCCTGGACCTCGACCAGCTTGAGCGGAAGCTGGACCGCCCTCGCTGCGACCGAATCCAACCCCTTCGCTGGTGCTTCCAACGTTGCCTTCCCTGGCGGCACGTGGACTTCCGATATCAGTCACGGTGAAGCCGTCCGCACCAACGTGGACCAGACTATGACGATCGATTCGGCTTGCGGTCCGACGCAGTACCTGTACCAAGGTCTGCCGACAGGATCGAGCGGTGACTACAACACCCTACCTTGGAAGCTTGCGCTTCTTACATCCACTTCGGTCAGTTCAAAAATACCTTCTCAACTTGCCACCTCTACTCCTTGACTTACTTATGATGTATAAAAGTGCACGGGCTCGACGACGACGACTACGACGACTAAAGGCACCAGCACTACGACTAAGGCAACCAGTACTACGACCAGCTCAGGTTCCAGTACGACGACCGTTCCTGAGTACGGTCAGTGTGGTGGCATTGGCTACACAGGATCCACTGTCTGGTACGTATAGTCATCATTTCATCAATACTATGCGGCAAAAGTTGGTATTAACATCTGGGCTGCTCTAGCGCCTCACCGTACACATGCACCTACTCAAATGGTGAGCAGTCTTGTCTAATCAATAACATGAATCACTAACTAATAATATCCTGCATAGCTTACTACTCACAATGCTTGTGAGCTGAGTATTAGTAAATTCGATGGGGTTGTCTTGAGTCCGTGATGTAATTATAGAACCTTGACCTCGGCCCTATCGCTGGTTTGCTACGTCAAATTGTGTTCAATAAATGTTGTACTCCAGAAGAAGCGGCTTTCTAAGAATAGAAGGTTCTTTCTTCGAATATTCCTTCATGGATCCCAAAAATGATTGTGTGAGATGAGATCTATTCTACAGAAGCATTGTGGGGTCGTGAACAAGTCCAAAGGTCTCTCCTAGCATAGCATGACTCTTATAACTACAGTGGCTCCTTCCTCCATCAACGTGATACCCGGTCCCGTACCATAAGCGCGAGGTCATCTTCAGTTGGAACCCACAATCCCAAAATAACCGAAAATCTTGCGCCTCAATCTCGCTCCGACTTGCTTCCTCTCCGCCGTCGCCCCACTGTCTCCACCTCCACCGTTGGCGCCTAATACGGACTTGTTCTCGATCGCGCGGCGGGCGAGATACGGGATCACCTAGTGTGAAAATCAATGGGACCAGACGGATGGCGGTAGAATGACCCACAATTGAGAGCGAGCGATTTCAAGGGTGGTACAAGAGGAGGACGTTAGTATACGGCTAGCGGTAGCGGGCAAAAAGAACTGCAACTGACATCCTCGAGCGAGCCATACGGGACGTATCTGATTGATAAGTCCATGTGAGACCTCGTGTGGGCAATAAATGGGAGGTCCGGAATACACGTACTTCAGAGTAACTGGCATTGAGGCTTGAAGCCGCGATGCAATCATGCTCGTGAGGTCATCTCGCATGCCTGAATAAAACTCAGCTTCTAAAGCTTTCATCAGGCAATTCGCGCGATTACCTACCGTATAGCTGCCCAAAAGTAAACCTCGAGGCATATTGATCATCGAGCCTCAAAACTTGACTGGCCCCTTCACCCGAGACCGGTTTAGCGAGTCCGTTCTCTTTCAGCAGCCTCATGATGAGTTCGCAGCTCTGAGATGGATAGCTCGTTAGGACTATGACGAGAAATTAGTCAGAGATGGTAGAATTTGACCGACCTCGTGGTTGTGTGTCCCGAAGAGAACGCCGAGTGTCGGTACGTCTCCCTTCAGACGATCATTCCTGAGAGTATGCACTAGGAGAGCAGCGGACTATGATAAGGTTGCCCCCAAAAAAGATTTTGAGCTCAAGCAAAGACCTGAATGAGGGAAATTGATAGTGTCACGAGAATCCCACCTTGTTGTATGTATCATCCGTGTCTTTCTTCTCTGTCCACACCGGTGGATGTGTCTCCACATCGCCACTTCCACCAATCCATCCACCCGTCGTGACACGCTTCTCCCAAACGCTCTTCTCCAATCCCTGATACGCACCGCGAACAAGCTTGACTCCAATCATATAACCTTCGCGTTTCGCATCTTCAAGGCACGCTTGCAAGTGGGGCACACCGCGTCGGAGATAGGATTGGTATGTCCCGTAGATGAGTGGCGTGTTTGGGCGTGACGCAGTGGATGCCGAGGAGAAGAAAAAGGACGAAGAGCGAGGAGATGTAGGGCGGTTGAATTCGCGTGTCAGGGCAAGGACAATCGCGTCGATTGCAGGCTAATGGAGGGAGGAGACAAGGAGCGGGGAGGAATCGATCGTCTTAGTCAGATGTGGAGAAGTATTGGACCCCACTTCTTGATGACTCACAGTATACCTAAGAAGAGCCAGAACAAGATAATATTAAAAACTATGGCCTAAAGGAGCAGAAAAATGTAGTAGGACCAACGACATACCACGAGTGTTCCGCATCAAAGATCAGAGTAACGTTCTTCTGTTTCGCCAGAATACATATCGACCTCAAGTCCCCATACATCTCCTTGATATCTGCGATATCTTCTGTGGTAAGGGGAGTAGGTGGGGTCTTCATTGAAAGCGCGACGAGGTCCTTGGATGACGGTGTATGCGGGAATGGGACAGCCTTGGCAGCAGCTGACTGGGTCTCACAGATGTACATTGATAAGCGTTCGATACTTCCTGCGTCAGGGAGTAGTGCTGTCAGCTTAACTGCTGTCCAGGTCTTGCTAGGTGCAAATCCTCTCGTAAGGTTCTGTTCCTCGAACTGAGCTGCAGCATCAATAGAACGAACGACCTCGGCCATGTGCTGCTTATGCGGTGGGATAGGTTGCGAGTCATGAGACCCATGCTGCGCCTCTCCTCCTTCCTCGTGGACCTCAACGCTGTAAGCGAGAAGTGTCCCCGTGCCTTGCCGGCGGAGTTTGTCGAGGATGGGGAATGTCTCTGCGGCACTCTCACCGCCCACGAACTGCGTTTCATCACCATTACGTTCGTCAGATTCATCACCGGTGTGATATCGAGTCGTATGATGTGCGCGAAGAAAAATTACAAAACGGTCAGGAGGCGCGACACGCGTGAGGGACCTGGGCAGTGCTCACATGATCAAAGAATGTATGCCGGATGACGCTTTGTGATATCCGGTTTACGACAGGGATAGCATCCAGGGTAGACAGGATCGTAGGGGCACTGTCCACGAGTGCGGGGATGGCGCATGTCGTGTAGACGACGTAGGATCGGAGGAGCGATAAGAGGGATTCATCGGGATCTGTATCAGAATCTGTCCGCGATTTATGTAGTGGCGCTTCGAGATATGTAGGGGCAGCAAGGTACGAGAGAACACCTAGACCAACGACTCCTGCCCCAACGCCGACAAACGTTGGGGTCTTGAGAGCGGATCGCGGCGGCGAGGTTGACTGATAACGCGCGCGTGACCACGGGCCAGAGCTTCGCAGACGCGATTGCCGAGCAAGAACGCCGAGGAATAGGTTCCCTCTTAACATCCAAACGATGAGCAGAGATGCAAGTGAACAGGAAGAGAGATGATGGAGGTCAGCAGCAGACCTTGTGATAGGGCCCTGAACTTTGGGTAGATCGCGATTCCACTCACCGAGTGACGTCGGGCCGCTACGGGGACCGTCACACTCTGTCACTGATTCACACTGTCACTCTCACAAAACTGATCCACCACTGGCATTGCCTCAGTCTGCGCTTGAATCACCTAAATCCATCAAGATAACACTCTAACAAATATCATGCCTTTATTCCCTCTTGATGTTCGCTCAGCATCATCGGCTATTCAGTCCCTCGCTGACGCTGTTGATAGCTGCTCAGTATCCGAGCTAGACCTATTCCCTCTTCTCCTGCTCGACGGCAATAAAAGAAAGCAATCCAGAAGCTCTTTAGAATCCACCCTAGCCTCAATCGACTCCAGCCTTGCTAACCTAGAATCTCTAATCGCAATGGCAACCACCTTACGCGACAAAGTAGCCAACTGGCGCCTGTGGGTGGCACAGCCGCTCAGTGGTGTCCGTGCTCTTCCAGAGGAGCTGCTAAGGGAGATATTCACTCTGGCGGTCGGGGTTCGCATCAATCCTGAGGATCCAACACCAGACTGGAAGCTGGCACTTGCGATTCGTCATACATGTACTTCGTGGCGGAAGACAAGCGACGGGTGTAGTATGATGTGGCGCGATCTCACAATAAGAAATCCCTACAACATACCGCTACTCCCTCTCTTTGCGTCGCGATCCGGAGCATGGGGCTTATTTATTACTTTCGGCGATGCGTCGTGCACCGGACGGAAGTCGCCATGGTGGAATGTTCATCCCAATAGCATGCCCATCCAGCCTCAGGATGCCAAACAAATGAAAAGATTATATTTTATTGACCCTATGGCACTTGAAGCCCTATCCTTCTCCCGAGAAGCACTCAACGTTTTTGCCCCCGAGTGGTCCATTGCTGAGATGGATCGATACTTGGAGCGAAACAGATTTCGAGAAAGAGCTCGACACTGGGGTGAAAACACTGCGCGCTCAGACTGGGAACTACCACAGTACTTCCTGCATGCTCGTAGAACCGAGCTCCTGGGTTCTTTCCACAAAACCGAGCCTCTTGCCTCAATGCATCTCACTGCACTTTGTCTCCATCAAATCTCTCAGTATCAGATCGAAGAAGTGCTTCGGATATCTAATCTTCCAAATCTATCCACCCTGGAGCTGAAATGCGCACGTTTTGACCGGGGTCCTCGTCCCAACGAAGGCAATCCTTCAGACGAACTTCCGACCGTTGTCAGTTCGATTGTAGCAGTGGAGTTGGTCGAATGTGCGGAGGATTTCATAAGATCACTCCCTCAGAATCTTGTGTTTCCACGACTGGAATCACTCTCTATTACACAAGAAAGCGATCTCAATGACATGGGAAACCTTGCTACCATCCCCCTGGTGAGATCCCCAGAACACTATATTATTGATATTGCCACTCACCTCCTTCATAGATATCTGCTTCTCCACTCATCCGTCGTTTATGCATATCGATGCCGTGGTTAGAGCAAGCTTTAGATCTCTTGAACTCCATTACCACAAATCCAGCTGGCCAAATACTCCCCGACCTGCGCTTCTTAAAAGTCATGAGGCACTTTCGGCACCTCTACGTGGAGGCTACCCCTGAAGAGCTGGATGGTCTTCAATTGTGGGTGCTGGAACGGCAAAGAGCGAGTGCCGTTCGTGGGTCAGTACAGTGCCCCCTCGAGGGGCTCCACCTATCCGAGGAATTCATCGGAGATCATCGTGACTGGTTCGAAGCGAATTTACCCTTGTTTTCTGTCTGCGGGTCGTCTTCTTCTGCAATGCCCTTGTGACCAAGGGAGCGGATCGTTGCTCGTGTTATCCGCTGATGTGCATCATATCAAGCATTTTACGGCTTTTCCACACTATCTATTCTTGCCAAGGAATTCTCATAAAAGAAACTTATAATCTTAATCACTGCACTGAGGCTTCGGCCCTATTGGTTGTTGGTCGCCCTTATGCCTCCAGGCCATACTCTTGGGATTAGGGCTGCAAATAAGAAATGCTACTCACTTATTAAAAAGGTACATACTGTGAATATCACGCAAGGGAAAGATTTCCTTCTACATCAAAGGAGGGGAACATACGGAGAAGATTATAGAGGTCAATGCGGGATAAGGTGAGCTCGGGTCGATCAATCCTTCAAATTCAAACCTCGCCAATCAACTGTGCCACACTCTCACACACTCACAATCACCACCACCAGCCACCACCTACACACTCGACCACAACAATCCCTCGACATCGATTTCTTTCCCCAACTTCCATTGCAATGTATCAGCCGACAGCGATGTCACCATTCTATCTCGAAGTACGATCGGCGTCATCGGTTATTGACTCCCTTCTTGAGAAGGTCACCGCGAGCCTCTCTCCTTCTCTACTGCAATTTCCACCCCTTATTCTCCTGGAAGAAGGTGAAAGAAAAAAAGCAAGAGCAACGACCGACTCGTCTCTTGACACGATCGACTCCACACTCGCCGAATTGGCCTCTCTCATTTCCTTAGCAGAAGCCTTGCGCGACCGGGTGGCAAAGTTACGTGTGTGGGTTGCACAGCCTTTAAGTGGCATCCGCGCCCTTCCAGAAGAACTTCTCACGGAAATATTTTGCATTTCCGTGAACAACAATTACTGTCCCAACAACCGATACATAGGTTGGAGGATGACCCTGTCAATTCGCCACACATGTTCTTGGTGGCGAACTGTGAGCGACAGATGCAGTGGGCTGTGGCAAGACATTGGAATAAGACATCCTTCCCAGATGCCATTGCTGCCCATGTTTACATCGCGTTCTGGAGTGCGCGGTCTTGATGTCATGTTCGAATTGCCGGACCATCCAAATCGGGCGCCTTGGCTGAATGTTGATGCCAAGAGCATTTCCATCAAGGCCCAAGACGCGAAGAACATCAGGGGACTGTACATTGTTGATCCTCTTGTGCTCAGGGCTCTAAGCTTCTCGCCTAAGAGCCTTGATGTCTTCTCTCCAAAGTGGTGCAGTGCTACTTTCAATCAGAGTGGCAATTATTCGTACCTGAACCTTCCCCCTTACTTCCTACGGGCTAGTTCAATTGTCTTAAATGGACTTCCTGGACCAATTAGCCCTATGACCTCGTCGCATCTAACCGCCTTATTCCTCCATCGGATTTCTCAGCATCAGATCGAAGAACTTCTGCGAATTTCCGCTCTTCCTCATTTATCTTTCTTGCGCCTGAAGTCCTCGATATTTCGTGGGAACTTTGATGAGGGAAGTTTTTCTACCAGACCTCCAACGATTCTCAACTCAGTTGAAACGCTGGAACTGGTTTTTTGCGAAAATAAATTCACTCACTCGCTTGCCCACTACGTCGTGTTACCGCGACTTACCTCTCTCTACTTTCTACAAGATGAAAAGGACTGCGACGAGCTGGGCGCCTCTGCTATCACACCACTGGTGAGTCGACCAAATGATATAGCAAATAATGATGCAACTGACTTGTGATCTCAGTTAATATGCTTTCCCCTTCTCGCTCGGTTGGCGCTCTGTATGCCACAGCTCCGATATGCTCTTGATGTTCTACAGAATCTCAATTACGGATTGCTAGGCCCCAAACTCCCAAAGCTTCACTCGCTGAAGATTGTAGGGCACCCTGAGCAACAAGATTCAGGCTTGACGGATGATAATCTTGACGATCTACGATCTTGGGTGCGGGGGCGACTCCAAGCGAGCCGCTCCGGCGGCACTCAACCAGACGTGCACCCGCTTGAGGAGCTACATCTTTCCAAAGATTTTCTCGGGAAACACCGTGGCTGGTATGAAGAGAACCTTCCGGTCTTCTCCCTCTGCGAGTTCTCCCATCCAACAGTATTCGAATGACGGGGCGGAGGGTACTGGGTGTCGGGCTCTCCCTTCTTCGCTGAGTCCCTTCTGCCCGACATCCAGAAGCCATAACAACGCGGACGTCGCCTTTTATTGGACGTATTCCTCTGTAGGTTATAAAACCATCCCGTAATCTAATACTATGTATACTGCTCCTGGGGCTTTATCCTGGTGTAGCAACGCTCTTGGAATGGAACTGCGAATTTACCACTGACTTGTGAGAGGATTAACCGAGTGTATGTCTAGCTAATGTTACACAATGGAGAAATCCATTGGGATTAAAAAAAAAAAGGGGGGGGGGGGGAATACGTTTAAAGGCGGAGCGTGAAGATCGGCGTGTGCTCAGGTGAGTTCGGGTCGATCATTGCTCGCTGGCGGACCCGATGGCGTGAACCATGTCACACTCTCACATGCCCACCCAACCACCGTCACCTCCACCACGATCCCTTTTCGGCCGAGGCCACCCCTAGCATTTTCTTTCCTCAACTTCCGCTGTGGCCAACGATGGTGTCGCCATTCTATCTTGACGTTAAATCCGCGTCATCGGTCATCAACTCTCTCTTTGAGAAGGCCACTGAAAGCCTCTCCCCTTCTCTGCTGAACGCCACGCCGCTTGTTCTCTTGGAGGGAGGCGAAAGAAAGAAAGCAACAAGCGCTGTCAATTCATCTCTTGAGACAATTGACTCCACACTCACCGAGTTGGCCTCCCTTATTGCCCTGACAGAAACCTTGCGCGACCGGGTGGCAAAGTTGCGTTTGTGGGTTGCACAGCCGTTAAGCGGCATCCGCGCTCTTCCAGAAGAACTTCTCGCGGACATATTTTGCATTTCCGTCAACGACAATTACTGTCCCGACGGCCGCTACATAGGTTGGAGGATGACCCTGTCAATTCGCCACACGTGTTCTTGGTGGCGAGCCGTGAGCGACAGATGCAGTGGAATGTGGCAAGACATTGGGATAAGACATCCGTCCCATATGGCACTGCTGCCCATTTTTGCATCGCGATCCGGGGTGCGCGGTCTTGATGTCATGTTCGAATTGCCAGACCAGCGAGATCGGATGCCCTGGCGAGATGTTGCTGCCAAGAGCATCACCATAGAGGCTCAAGATGCCAAAAATATCAGGGGAATATACATTGTCGATCCTTTTGTGCTCGATGCTCTGAGCTTCTCGTCCGAGAGCCTTGATGCCTTCTCTCCAAAGTGGTGCAGTGCTACTTTCAATCAGACCCCTACTTATTCCTGCCTGGAATTCCCCCCTTACTTCTTACGGGCATGTTCTATCGTCTTGAATGGGCTTCCTCCACAACTGAAGCCTTTCACATCGTCGCATCTGACCGCCTTATACCTCCACCGAATATCTCAGGATCAGACCGAAGAACTTCTTCGGATTTCTGATCTACCTCGTCTATCTTTTTTACGCTTGAAAGAATCAAAATTTGGTGCGCCATTTGGCCGGGAACGTCTTCCTACCGGACCTCCTACGGTTCTCCACTCGGTAGAGACACTAGAGCTGGTTTTTTGTGAAAATAAATTCACTCACTCCCTGCCCCGCTATGTCGACTTACCACGGCTTGCTTCGCTCTCTGTTATACAAGATGAAAAGGATTGTGATCAGCTTGGGGCGTCTGCTATCACTCCACTGGTGAGGCTACTAAGTCATGTTGTGAATGAAAGTGCAACTGATTTGCGATCTCAGTTAGAATGCTTTCCCCTTCTCGTTCGTCTATCACTGTGTATGCCACAACTACGGCATGCTCTAGATGTCCTACAATACATCGATGACGGATTGTCAAGTCCTCCCAAACTGGCAAAGCTTCATACGTTGAAGATTGTAGAGCACCCTGAGCAGCGAGATACAGGACTGACTGACGGGAATTTAGACGATCTACGATTATGGGTGCAAAAGCGGCTCCAGTCAAGCCGTTCCGATCGGAATCCACTAGAGCTACACCCGCTTGGGGAGCTATATCTGTCCGAAGATTTCCTCGGGAAGCATCGAGGCTGGTATGAGGATAACCTTCCAGTCTTCTCTCTCTGCAATTTTTCTTATCCTACCGTATTCGAATGACTGAGTGGAGGATTATGGATCATTAGGCCTTCCGTTCTACACTGAGCCCCTCTGACTGGCATCTACAGGTCATAATAATGCGGACTTCGTCGTCCATTGGTATTATTCTCTACACGTTATAATCTACCCCATAATTGAATATCATATGTACTACTCTCAAGGCTCTATGCTGGGGCAGCGATGCTATTGGAATGGGATGGGGAACATATCATCGACTTGTTGTAGGAATACCTGAGTGTACAAGGGGCGAATACCACACAAGGAAGAGGTTCGCTGATAATATCAAATGAGAAGAAAGGACCTGAAGACGGAGCGTGAAGGTCAGTGTGTGATGAGGCGAGTTCGGGTCAATCAATCCTCCTGTCCAGAATCTCGCCGATTGGCCCGGCGTCTAGGGCGATGTCACATTTTCTCACCCTGCAAGCGTCTTGACTGTACAAATATCTGACTGTGACCATCCCCTAACATCCTTTCATTCCCGGCACCCATCGCAATGTACCAGCCATCTTGCCACCATTCCACATTGACGTTCAATCGGCGACATCGCTCATTAACACCTTCCTTGGGAAGATCACTGCAAGCCTCTCTCCTTCTTTGTTGAATTCCACACCTCTTTTCCTCCTGAATGAGGATGAAAGGGCCAAGGCCCGGAGAGCCATCAAGTCATCTCTTGACACAATTGACACCACGCTCGCAGAGCTGGCCTCCCTTGCTGCCTTAGTAGAAAACTTGCGCGACAGGGTAGCGGAGCTGCGTCTTTGGGTCATGCAGCCACTGAATGGCATCCATACCCTTCCAGAAGAACTTCTCGGGGATATATTCTGCATCTCCGTCAACAGTAGCTTCTCTTCCGATAATGAATTTATAGGCTGGAGGATGGCCCTATCAATTCGCCACACGTGTTCTTGGTGGCGAACTGTGAGCGGCAGGTGCAGTGAACTATGGGAAGATCTCCGAATAGAACGTCCATCACAGATGTCGTTACTGTCTGTTTTCGCACCGCGATCTGGATTGCGTGGTCTTGACATATCTTTTCTATTGCCGGATCGGCAATCGCGATGGCAGGATATCACTGCTAAGAGCATCTCAATCGAGGCTCAAGATGCAAGAAATATTAGGGGTCTATATCTTCCCGATCCTTATGCGCTCGACGCTCTCCATTTCTCACCGGAGAGCCTAGATGCTTTCTCTCCGAAGTGGTGCAGCGCCTCTTTTTCTAATACCCCCGCCTATACAAGCATGAAAATGCCCATTTATTTCCTTCGGGCTCCCTCCATTGTCTTCATCGGGCTTCCTCAGCAAGTTCAGCCTCTCACGTCGTCGCATCCAACTGCTCTATATCTTTACAAAACCTCTCAACAGCAAGCCAAAATGCTTCTGCAAAACTCTGATCTTCCGAATCTATCCTTCTTACGTCTGGAATCATTAAACTCCCACGCGAACCCTAGTGAAGGAAATTCCCCCACAGGACCTGCTATTCTTCATTCAGTGGAAACTTTGGAGCTGTTTTATTGCGAAAACGAATTTACACAATCACTTTCCCAGCACTTTGCATTCCCTCGACTCACCTCCATCTACATAGTACAAGGTGAGAAGGAATGCAATGAGCTTGGGACATCTGCTATCAAATTACTGGTGCGGCTACCATGTTATGTTACAAATGATGATTCGACTTACTATTAATATCAGCTAGAATCTCTCCCACTTCTCTGCCGGTTATCGCTTTGTGTGCCAAAACTACAACACGCTCTCGATATCTTGCATTATATCGATCGTGAACCAGAACGTCCTAAACTTCCGAAGCTGCGCTCTCTGGAGGTTACGAGGCTCCATGGGGTGCACGATACGGGATTGAACGAGAGTAGCTGCGGCGATCTAAAGTCATGGGTGCAGAAACGGCTTCGATTAAGCAACTCCAGTGGTGTTGGAGGGGACTTATCTACCCTCGAGGAGTTACGCCTATCGAAGGACTTTCTTGGGACGCACCGCGACTGGTATGAGGAGAAACTTCTAATTTTCTCCCTTTGCGAGTGGTCTTACCCCACATTGTACCAATAACCGAGTGGGTGAATTACCATCTGACGTTTTACTAAATATATGAGCCCAATATCCTCACGAACATTTAGAATCATGTCTTACGACAAATACCAAAAGTTTATAGTGAGCTATTCGTTGGAAAGAGGCAAGTTGTGCTCATGGAGGATTGGATCCTATGACGAGGGACTTGTGACGGACTCGATTTGAGTAATCGCGAAGAATATACCTCGGATCACCAGTAGCGCTAGGCTTTTCCCGCAGGTACAGTTTTGCGCTCTTCGGGTCATTCCATTGGACGGCGGATTCTTTGACCACTCCCAGACGTCTACCGTTATGGACCAAACAATGGCTTCATGACTCATCGATCTTGACATTCGCTCAGCATCCTCTACGGCCCAATCCCTCCCCGACATCGTTTCTTCAGTTGTTCTCTGGCAGCCCACATTGCGCGCGATTCCTCTCTTAGACGAGGGCGAAAGAGTCAATGATGAAACCGATTTCCGATGCGATATCTCTTCTTATCGACTCCCTAATTGCCGATCTAGTGTTTCTCGCCGCTACAACGCGATCTTTGCGTCGTACAGCTGGCGTTTGTGGATGTCACGACCGCTCGTTGGCACTAGCTCCAGCTTCACTATGGTCCGGCTCTTTATAGTGTATTATAGCCCCAAGCAAATCAGCGCCAGATTCTGTGGGGTCAAACAGTCATGGGAAACATCATAAGGCCACGATCTGATGCCAGAATACCTAAATCTGGTACACGTTAACTCTGAAATCCCTTGCCTCGGTGACGACGACAATGATGCCTCCCGGCTCGCTCCACCGAAACCTTACCCTGCATCTGCCATTCTTTAATGAAGCAGCTTCATCTTTGTGGCGAATGTGGAGAGGCCGATGTAGGATCTCTGACACCATGGAGGAAAGTTCAAGGTGCGAGAGAACAAGCCCTGCGACATAGGGGCCTTCGGAAACAACAAAACTGAGCAGTTTCGAGTTACCATACTGGCGGTAATGTGAGAACATGCTCGTCTTGGATTGAGATCTGAATGAAGATATTATCTTCCCCAATGAGCTGTGAAGGACATGCGACTGAGCGAACGGCGAGGTAAGGCCCACCCCAGAAGGAGTTGCATCGGAGTTGCTATACGATAAAAGTCTGGGGGGTAAAGTTAGATCATAATCGTTGATTACATTGCTGTCAAACGACAGCGGAGGCATGAAACCCTTCACAAGCGATACAGCTCTGGGATGCAGCCCTTCTCTAGTGAGGCACCAGATGGGACAGACTTCAACTTCTTGAGAGCCATCACCTCTTGTTGTATTGGTTGAGCGATCATGCATCGAAAATCGTGGCAAGAATATGGCAGAGTTGCACAGATCTCCTTTAACTGTGTTGACTCTCCAAGAGTAATCAGAATCTTTGAGTGGGAAGGTGACGAACTCGCTATCGCTCTGGAAATTACTCAGTTTGGCACCGAGAACGATACCAGGCGAGAGTGCCAAGAGGAGATATTTAGACTGAAATATCTGCACCTGGCGAACATGACCCTAATAGAAATTATTGTCAATAGCATGCGATTATTATCCAGATCATTCACCTACTTCAACATGTACCAGATAATTTACCCCCTGTGCAAGGTCAGCAATTCGAATATAGTAAACTGTCCCCCTCGCTGTCACAATGATAATGATGAGGTATGAACCAGAGAAAAATACGGCGGTGATTTTGGAAGGATCAGGCGCTCGCAGATCCGCCAGATGCAATAGTGCCGAAGGCCCACAGGAAAAAGGAAAGAAGAGCAGGTTTATCTGATGCTCCACGCTATAGAAATATTCAGATACGAGTCAATGAGTCATTAAGACCCTAGCGCATTGGTCGTATCAGAAGAAACGGCTCAACGAACAGGAAGGAAGCAGCAATTAACACTCCCACTCTGCCTTCATATTGAAAATTGTCCACCGCAATGAGCCCTTCATCCCATACGTTAACAAGAGACTGAAGCGGAATGTGATGCTTCTCTCCAGTTCGAAAATCAATGATTTGCAGCGACGATTTCTGCCAGAGAACGAGAACGTCGCCGTCAGGCGAGAGAGCTATGTCCCTGAACTGACCGTGCCTCATTTCTGGAAGTATCCCCTCAGCGATGCGATCCTTGCACATCACCGGATATTGACGCATACGCTGTCGCATGCGCATTATTCGATAATATTGTGCGCGATAATCGAAGCTGTGGGAATCACCCTGCAGCGGCGAAGCGACGGTAGGATTTTCACCACATTCCAGCAGCTCGAACTTGTCAACAACAGAAAGCGGCGATTTGAAGTGATCATTGTCGTACTCGTGATTATACCGCTTGATTGACTCAGGGAGAATCAGGTTTCGAGGAGGCGTGCCGGTGAGGGGTAAGGAGAGATCGCGGAACCAAGCATGCATCCATACTCGATTAACTAGCGAGCATGCACGTAAAGTGCGACACGTCTACAGATCAAACGTTATTGAGGTGATCGACCGGATTTGTGAGAGAACCCGGACCTGACCGACAGCAACCAGGTCACTTGGAGTCAAAACATGGCACAGAACTTCGATCAAAACATCGTCTGGGATGTGTGCCATTGCTGAATGGGTGGGACGTTGGGCCCCTGGGTTAGTCTTCTCATGCGAGGTCTGCACTCTGTGAGACCATTCGTCCCGTATCTTCTCTACGATAGCCATAGAAGTAAGGAGGGCAACAGAGCCCAAGGTAATAGGTTCACCATTTCCCCGACAAAACGAAGTTGGAGGGTTTTGTGGTGAATCCGTTCGATTCAGTAAACTTTTTCACAATCTGCGACCGTGTCATTTATGGCGCTTAAATCCCGTCTCCTCTCCCCTCACCAATTTAAAGTATTGCTCCATGTAAATGCTGAACGGATCGGCCCTCCGTAATAGCCTCTATTCCATGACATGGAGTAAGAGCGGACTAATCACCTCACATTGTGCGCTTTCGATGTCGATACTTCCAGCGGTCCCGAGTCAGCAGAAGAAATCACGGTGTGACCCCATCCTGTCACGCGTCCTTGTTGTTCCTTCCTTCTCGCCATGCTTGAACGTGATGGTGACAGAGCTGAATAGGTCACCTTCAATCATAATAGAATTCTTCCTGACTCTCTTCATATTCCCACCTCCGAGATCCTCTCAGGTGCCATCCATAGGCTTCCTTGTGAACTCTGGTCTTGCTACCGACGCTATAACAATCACAACACCAACTCCTATTGCATTTCTGTTCACTACTGCTCTTAGAATCGCTATCTTGACAGCTCAAAATATCCTCTAGTGACTCTAAGTCCCGTGCCTCTCGCGGGGTAGTGCTAGGCTACTATTGCTTTAACGCATATGGTTGACATTGGTTGTAATACGCACAGTGCATTCTCTGACTTATATTCTATGCACTCGCCGCTATAAACTTCTATGATATGGTAATGCAAGAGAGTATTTTCGCTTGCTTACAAATGTGCATCACATGGAAGATGGAAGAGAAACCTCGCCAGGCGGAAGGCAGCAGCGTTCTAGATGTTCGGGACACCCGAGCCCCCGGCTATGATACGTAGAGACTGCTACCAATTCCTTTCAGCATTGGTTATTAAGTGTAGTAAGTCATCATCTTGCGACTGTAGGGTGGCCATTTTACTTTAGCCTTCTCTCGGGCAGTTCCAGTATCCCTGAATCTCTTTGCCCGCTTTTACGCTTTTCTCCTTCTATCATACGGTCTCTTAATCCCCTCTTGTGTCCTCCCGGGGTCTCTGCCATGAAGTGCTCCGGATACCGGTACTGGGATGGGAAGGCAGGGATCACGCTCAGGGCCTGAGGCTCAAAACCAACAGGAGGCCCCCAGGATGCTTATAATAAGACTGGCTTGTTCAGATGTTGCTAGTGCTATCATTAGATCGATTTCATATCTTTTTGTGACCCAGGCTAAGATTCTGCTTGTTGTTGTGTTTTGTCGGGGACGGGGCGCTTGCCGCCGCTACATTCACGTAGTGGAGATATGAAATGAACAGCGGGGTCAATTAGACCTTGTGGCAATCGCCAGCGGAGAACAGTACAGAATCAGTCATGAGCCCCTGAGAGGCATTTGAGGTCCAGTCCATCACGGAGTATTATCAGTTTTGCCTCAAAGAGCCGTCGCTAGCTAGTGAAAGGGTTCGGGAATATTTCAATGTGGGCGCTAAGGGTTATTATTGCTTCTTTGGGTTTTCTCACGCCTCACACCCAACCTAAACGCCATCTGATGGCAGATGTCCAATAAGTTGAAACACGAAGCAATACCCGAGATCGCGATATTTTTTTTCGGGTTGACCTACCCCCCTTCCAATTGTCCCTGGCTCGTTACACACTGTAGCACGTCACTCCATCGCGAACCGAAGACGCAGCTCAATCTACACGTCTATATCACTTGGGGTCGTTCAAATTGACGGCATTAGATTTATACTACGCAGGACACCCTATGAAATCGAAACGGCGGACTTGGGTGCGCGCGGGAAGTGAACTCTAAAGTAGCATTGAAATCTTTGGAATCGTTAGATTCTGTTGAATAAAACAGATGGGAAGGCAATAATGCCCGAAAACCGTTACTCATGGCTAAAATTGGTAGATATCAAGTCCGAAATTTCTTGATAAACGGTCCTCAGTAACGACGACAATTATTCCTCCAGATTCACTCCACCGAAGCCGCAGCCTCCTGGCGTTATCTTCATTATCGTATCTCAAAGGAGCGATCCTACCTTTGTGGTTAATGAAGAGGGGTTTATGCACGATTCTCGATTCTGTAGAAGAAAGTCTGAGATCTGAAAGGACCAGCCCTTCAATGTAAGGGTTATCAGAAACAACTACGCTAAGCAATTGTGTCTCCCCAAACTGGCGGCGGTACGAGAATATGTCGATCTGGGGTCGGGGTTTCAATGATGAGAGGAACTTCTCCCAGGGGCCACAAACAACGTGGGCTAGGCTGAATCGTGAGGAAAGATCAGCCTTGTGACTCGATTCGAGCCCTCGAGATAGGCCCCGACCAGCAGCATTGGCGCTATTATCGCAAGACGATTGTGGATGTGTAGAGCCTTTCACCAGCGATACGGAGTTTGGGTAGAGCCCTTCTCTCTTGATGCACCAAATAGGACAGATTTCACGACCATGAGGGGTATCGCCATTTTTTCCATCCGCTGAGAAGTCATGGGCGGGGAAACGTGGTAGAAATATCTCGCAGTTGCACTCATCTCTTTCTACCACTGCAACACTCCACGAATGGCGGTTATCTTCAAGCGGAAAAGTGATGAATTCGCTGTTGCTCTCAAAATACTGTAAGGGCGCCCCAATAATCGTTCCAGGAAATATTGCCACAACAAGGTATATGGACTGGAATATTTGCACTTTCCGGACATGTGCCTGGTTGAAGTGAATGTTGAGCAGGCGAGTGAGGCTATATCATCAAGAATCCACTTACTTGAACATGAACCAGGTAATTGATACCCATCTCGAGGTCGATGATTTGGATGTAGTATACTTGATCCATAGCGGCCCCCACCACAACGACGAGGTAGGAGCCCGTGAAAAAAACATCCTTGATTTTTGACTTTTCGGGAATTTGTACATCTGCCAGATGCAGCAGACTGGGATGGCTTGAAAAGAAGGGGAAGAATAGTATGTTCACTTCATTCTTGTCGCTATGAAATTATTCGGAGCAATGAATCAGGTGAACCTTGATTAGGTTGCTGACTTAGGTATTGATTATGGAGAGACGTACCGAAACGACGCCGCAAGCACAACTCCTTCGTTGCCCTCATGCTCAAATTTCCCCACTGCAATGGAGCCTTTTTCTCGTACAATACCATCGGAGTGAAATGGTAAGTCATATTTTGTTCCATCACGGCCAAGATCAAAAATCTGTAGGGATGATCTTTGCCAAACAACGAGAATATCGCCGTCAGGAGAGAGGACTACATCCTTGAATTGGTTATCGGGTGCTTTCGGAGATGCCTTGGGAGTAATCAGATACTCGCAAATGACTGGGGACTGCTGCATGCGCCGTCGCGTGTGCATGATTTGAAGATACCGCGCTCGACAGTCCAAGCCACGACGAGTGCCTTTTAGCGAGCAATCAACACAAGAAATAGCATCTCTGCCATGTCTTAGCACCTCGATTCTTTCAACCTTAGGGAGAAGGGAGGTAAAGAAAGCGCTATCGCGGGCATGATGCAGCTGTTTCATTGAGCGTGGGAGAATGAGCCTTGGAGGAGGAGTGCCGATGCGGGGTAGGGAGGGGTCGCGCAACCAAGCATACATCCATACTATATTCGCCATAGAGCATGTGCGTAGGATAAAACATGTCTACAAATTTAAATCTGTCAGCGGAGCTCAGCGAATTTCCCAGAAATGACGAACCTGACCAACTGCAATTAGGTCTTTGGGGGTCAGATGGTGACACAAGATTTCGATCAAAACATCACAAGGAAGGTGCTGGATTGTTGAATATGGTATTTTCTTGTTATCTGAGGTTGAATTGGATGCTATGTTGACAGTTGCGAGAGGAATCTGGGAGGTTGGCGCTTTATGGTGTTTCCACGAGGGCCACATCTTCTTCTGAACTGGGACAAGATTGGCGGAGGCACCAATAACTCGTGTATGCCGAATAGTCGGACCGACACAGGCCCAAACTAGATTACAGAGTTGAACTAATCCTAAGCACTACTGAATGGGAATAAGTAGAGAGAGAACCAACTTATGAGTCAATGAGAGCCTCTATACTGTGTCCCTCCGCCACGTTCTATCACGGACCGCTTGAGCACGTTAGCCGGAAGTTAGTGAAAGGCTTCAGCAGAGCTCTAACGTGTGAGAGTTTAACTGTTGCAGCCTCTTTGCGTCCGTCCCACGGCTGACATCATCGCGCCCCAGGGCCCAATCTGTAGTGAATACATCTGGCGAGCATCACCAAAATGGTACCATAGAGGCGCCAAAGGTTTAGGGAGGCCCAGCGACAACAGCCGCATGGCTAAACTTCAAACTTGGACTTGATAAAAGTGAACACGATGGACCCTGTCTTCTCGATTGTCCGTGACAACAGCGATTGTTCCAGCAGGTTCATTCCATAGGATATTCAACCGCTGCGGATCGCTTTCCTCATTGTGGGAAAGTGGGATTATATTCCCCTCATTATTCCGGGAGTGCACGAGCTTGTGCTCGATTTTAGGACCGTCAAGGGTGTCGAAAGAAAATCGAGAAAGGACTATTCCCTCCAATCGGACATCAGGGGATGCAGTTGCGCTCAGCAGTTGGGATTCACCGAAGGGGCGACGGTATGCGAAGACGACAATCCTGGTAGGTTCGCTGATGGAACGGCGGCTCTGACCTCGCGGGTTCATCCTTCCATGATTCGGAAGGTGTGCGGCAGTGAAAGGAGCTGACAACTGGAGGTCCGTAGAGCGTTGGGAGGCGTTTGTGGCGGTTGGTGGAAAGAGATCGAGGGATCTTGACCCATCCAAATATGTGTACGATGAAACGGAAGCATGGCCTTTCGTCAAGGGCTGGTCGAGGGGTATATTCCCTATGGTAACCAGTGCTGTTTTGGAATGCCAACCTCCACGATGAGTGTTCCATGGATGATCCTGAGCAAGGCCCCAAATGGGGCACATGAGGCCTTTGGTTTCATCATGCTTGATTGATGAGAGTCGGTGAGAGGGAATGGATGCGCGTGGAATCAAAATAGAGCTTTTCCAGTTCGTTTGATCGATCTTCGCGATAACCCAAGCGTCCTGGCCATCCGCTGCTGGGAAGGGTACCGGGTGTTCATCGCTCCGAAACCGTTGCAGATGAGCGCCAAGTACCACGCCCGGAGGGACTGCAACAAGCAGGTAACTCTCATCAAATATCTGGACCTTCCGCAAGAAAGCCTGAGCAGGCAGGAGTGTCAGTCCACGGCACAGGTTAGAGCAGTGAATATACTCGCATCTACGCTAACCAGGTAGGAGGTTCCGTGGACGAGATCATATATCTGAATAAAGGAGTCATCGGAGTTGCCAGTTTCGACTATGATCAAATGAGATCCTGAGAAGAAGAAATCGCTCAGGCCCGCCGTACTATGAGGCACTAGATCGGCCAAATGTACGAAGGTTCCTCTAGTGGAAAATGGAAGAAATAGCAGGTTGATTCGTTTGGGTTTTCTAAACAAATGGGACAAAGTTGATATCAACGTTCGGGTGCCTGGCTCCAGCTGGTAGATGGGAACACTCACAGGAAGGTAGCAGCAACAACAACACCTTCTACCCCATTATGAATGAAAAGTTTGGCTGCAAGCGATAAACACCATCCGCGCCCTGTGATACTCGTTTCCAAAGGGACCTCGTATTTCAGTCCACCTGGACGAAGATCGACAATCATGAAGCCGAGCGGCCGCCATAGAATGAATACTTCGCCTCCAGGAGCGAACATCATCCTCCGCCAGTTTCCAGATGGAAAATTTGGGACTGTATCGGAAGCAATGTGCTTGGAGACGAGTGGAGTTTCCGACCTGAGACGTTGGCGAATCTGCGTCAGCTGCAGATATCGCTCTCGATGGGAGGTATATGTTGAGGTTTGGATACCGCCAGGGAAGGGTTCAATCGTTTCGGCCGTCACTTCAGCGAACACGAGCCCCGAATCTAGAGAATCGTGGCCCTGGCGGCTAAGTAAACTTGGAAGAACAAGCTTGGGTGTTTCGAATGGAGGGAGGGAGTGATCGCGTGCCCATGCCCAGACCCACGCGGTCTTTGAATAAGAACATCCGCGAAGCGTACGGCACACCTATTCGAGAGAGTATCAATAAGCTTCATCCTAGAGAACTAAATGGAGACTTACTTGGCTGACAGCGATCAGGTCGTGAGGGTACAGAGAATGGCAGAAAATCTCAATAAGCACGTCCTTTGGCAGGTTGGAAAGTAGCTTTATTTTCGTCTAGTACGTCGTGAGGTCATTTGAGCCCTTCCAGAATATTGCGAGTTTCAGCTATACCTCGGCGTTCGGGCTAGCACCCCCTGGGGCCTCCATGGTACTCCAAGCTGCTTGAGGGGGTCAAATGACAGAGACAGGGCTTGGTGAATTGCTGAAGCTTGGCCTGAGAACTCGGTAGGGACATGCACTTATGTTGCTATTCGCGCAGGAGTAAGTAACAAGTCGAGAACACAATGTTCTTCGATCGAAACATGGACACTTGACGACATCCACAAATATCCTACAGCAAACCCAATCGTGCACATACGATATAGCGTCCAATCATACTCTGTCTTGCACACACAACGTCGAACCAAGCCAACTAATGTTTCTTGAACAATGTCGCACTATCCAAAACCGCCCCCGTATCGCTCTCGATGAATTGCACCTCGAGGTGCTGGCGATCGAGGAACTTGATGAGCGAGAAACCCCACGCAGCATCATATGCCCAATCCACATACTCCGGGAAGAGGGATGAGTTGCCGAGGGAGGAGCGGCCTTCGACTTGACCAGCTGCGCCGCTGACAACTGGGTGGCGGATGAACGAGAGAATGAATACAGGGTCTGGAAGCAAGAGGCGAGCGCTATCACGTACGATACCATGGTGCACTTGGGTTATTGAGTCCTGCAGGGTCCACAGTGTTGTTGTATGTGGGCTTGAGACGTTGCATGTTATGGACATGACCTGTAGAAGCAGTGACAACATGTCATAGAAGGATTAGCGACGAAAATACCAGCGACAGGGACGGTTTTACTCGCTGAGAGAAAGAAGCTTACCAAATACAGCAAGATCAACATCGTACTGTTTGAGGATGGGTTCGAAAACTTGTTGGCAGAGCGTGCAGCCTCCGCCAACAGTGTACCATGGTCGATGTCCAGCAGCAACGACCCAAGCTGTATAGACAATATGTTATGGTCGTGTGCGCTAACAATGAGCTCTCTACTTGAAGATTAGGGAGCGATTGGACTCACGTGTCTTCTTGCGATCAACTGCGGCCAAATCCGCATGTAAGAAATCAATCTGTTCATTCTGGTACGTGCCAAACGGCCCGTTGTTCAACCCAGACGATCCGTTAAGCTCCTCGGGCCCGATTAGTCCGTTCCCGAAATCAGTCTCAGTATCGAACATGACGATGTGTGCCATGCCGTAGTCTGATCGTCCAGAGGTTCAGTTCCGTTTGAGGCGGTTGGTGGGTGGCCAACGAACAACAGAGCGGGAGGAAAGGAACGAGTCAGTTGAGTGACTCATGAGTCGGGAATAGAAGATACAAAAGAAGCAAGAGGATCAGAGGGCTTGGAAATTTGTGGTCTTCAATGAATGAGCGAGGGGTCTTAAGCCTCTGCCTCAGAAACACGGACCAAAGCAAAAATTCATCACAAATAGAAAGGGTAAAAAATGGCGGAGACGTGAAAGGGAAAAAAATCCCAGTTATTTGTCAAGACCTACCGAATGAGTACCAGAACGGCGGGTTTGCCAAACTCGCCGCGCTCTTCGTCGTCGTGGACCTCTCAGTGCCAGCGCGAGTCGTACCCTGCTTGATCTTGCGCCGCTCGCGCACCTGCTTCGCATCGCGCTCATCACGGACCCACGCGTCCTCGCGCTTGAAGAGATCATCAATCAGGGACTGGGACGAAGCAGGCATGACGTTTGCGTAGCGGTTGATCCAGCCAGTAAAGTTGGTTTGGCCGATTGGGCAGAGGTATTGGTTACTTGTGTCCTCGTTGCAGTCGGCTGGTAGTAGGCCGAGGTGGCAGAGCGTTAAGTGATGAACCACGAACGGTGGATGAGCGTGGCTCACCTTCGTGATTACCTACGCCGACCATGTAGGGCTTCATCCGCGCAACAGTGGCAAGCTGATCAAAGAAAATCTCGCTCAGCCCTTCGTCTGATGGAAAGTGGAGAAGATATCAAGAGGGTTAGATTGAGAATGCCATTAGGAAAGTGACCATCTTAGAGTGAAACGCACAGAGAGCTACACCATTGGAGAGGTTGCCAGGGAGGAAGCCATCCTGGACGCTGCCGATCCAAGTGTCTGAGAGAGAAGCGGCAGAAAGTCAGACGAATAAAGTTCTGAAATCACAGGGTGTTTTCGCTTACCCGCATAAGCAAAGTCTCCTGGATGAAGCTGGAGAGCAAGGGAGAATTTCAGCAACCCGCAAATCCTAATGCTCCACAGCAGCCGAAACTCACCACAAACTCGTACTCGCTCGCAATATCAACAAGTCTCTCGATCGTGGTGTGCTTCAGCTCAGGTGGGATATATGCATCAACAGGCGTGCCCTCCGCCGCGCGTTTCGCCTTCGTCTCATTCACAGTCAGCCCGTACTCGCCAAAGTTGCCCATGTCGATTACGAGCGCGGCTGCAAAGGGTGTGTGATCTCCTGCGACGCGACCGGTTTTGAAGGAGTCGATAGACGAGTTGGTGGATTCGATTTTGTAGTCTGCCGACAGCCAGTAATGCAGCACACGAATAACAGTCACTCAGTCATTGACGTGAGCCACGAGCGGGAACGAGCTCACAGTAGGTAGTAGCTGGAAGGAGGCCCTCGATCAGGACGGAGTTAGCCCATGTGCGCGATGTTGGGTATGTGACGCTCGAGTGGGACGAGGCAGAGAACCACAGCTTGTTGGGAGCGAAACCATAGTGCACTGTGGGCTTGGTCAGAGGCGCAAATGTGTTCCATCCGATGGCCATCTCTAATAGTACACAGCAATGGATCAGAAGACTCTCAAAAACAGAATTCGGATATGACGTACGAGTAGGGCCATGGTACCCAAGACGTTGTTGGAAAGGGGTACTCTTGTCGGCTGGGATGGCAGGGTAGACTGGTGAGGATGGATAGGATGTCGCAATCACGTCTTTCGCTAGAACAGCGACGACAACAACAAGCGCAGGGGTCCACATCGTTGGCTCAACGAGGCTCCAAGCTGCCAAGAGTAGTGGTGAAGTGAGGGAGAAGACCGTCAGAGGGGGCGTGCTTCTTCTTGACGCCTTCTATACATGGAAGCACCACCAAGCTCGACCATTTTGACTAAGTGCGAGTGCGTGCTGCATGTGCTTCGACAAATAATGAGGCTTCTATTGGTCTTTTGATGATTGCAACGGCGCCATCGTGTGTTCGCTGCATCGGCAATTTTTTCACCACTGGATTGTCGTCGAAAGAAGCATTGCAAATCCACAGGGACTATGCTCACGTAAGCTGCTTCCACCCCAAACTGGAACGCACGTTCTTGGGCTGAGAGAATGAAGGAAAAGGGCAACAAGAAAATTGCACAATTTACACTCGTGGTACCCAACGCCGTCACCGTGTTTATGAATGACATTGACCATGTGGGCTCATGTTGAAGGGCCACGTACGCGGTAAGCCATCATCACGCCAAGCTGAAGCTAATATTAGGCGCCGAGGACGGCAGCTCTCCATCCTATTCTGAATCTGAATGAGCACGTTATACCTGACGATATCAAATGAGTCAGCTCTCAGGCTCAGATTCGTCAATCTAAGGCATAGCCTTGCGGGGTATTGACGTACAGAGGCACAGCAACGCTAAATTCTTTATCTGGACAGGAGGCTGGGTGCGAAAGCTAGGTGAAATTCATATTTCCGATGAACATGGCGAGAAGAGTGCAGGCGAGTATCAACAAGTTGACTCGCATCTCAGTCTACGCAGAATACATGATCGAGCCTATTATTCAAATATGCGTGCGAATGGCAATGATGTGTTCTACCAGCTGAAGACCTCGCACCGCTAGACCACGATGGCTGGACATGTAGATGACGACTCGCCCTGCCAAAGCTATTCTTCTGGTCATTTCGTCGCTCGTGATTTGCCGTTTTGTCATATTTGGAGACGAGCTCGGGCAACCCGACCATCCCGAACACCGCCTCTCCGTCATCACATATCCTTCAGCCCACCCAGGAGTGAAGATGAGCACATTGCGGTCCAGAAGAAGGACTTTAGCGATAGGTTGGAACAGCCTTCATCTGAGGCATAGATTGTCTCCAGCTTTACGCCAGAACCATATGCAACGTCCAGGCTCAAAAACACGAGTCATTTCAGATCTTCCAGATGATATCATCATTGAGA